>JBAMBO010003217.1:0-58019 GCA_037044535.1 Lordiphosa magnipectinata | reverse complement strand
TATCAATACGATATTGACTAACCTACCGCAAACTTATGCATTTGACAATGGAACTTTTCAATTCCTTTTCCTTAATCTTTTGCAATGAAATCTTTCGATTAAACTGGGACAAAGCCCTTGAGCTCTGGTATTTGAACGTGTATCAAATGGAGTCATTACAAGTTTAAGACCGTTCCATATCAGCGCACTCAAATGGTTTAATGTCCGTTCAATCATAACTAACTCACAAGCAGTTCTCATTCAGTTTTAACTTCCTTCTTCTTGTCAGCTTTACTCACTCCACATTTCAACTTTCTCCACCTGCGCTGACCTTAAGCAGCCCAATGGAAAATGCATTCCACCCATCGTCGAGTGCCATGAAAATTTAATGCTGACTGACGTTCTCATAATTATCCGCTCATGGCTTTTCTATTAAGCGAAATTTATGTGCATTTCTCGAATGCTTATGGCTCATTAGTAAATTAGATTTTTCAGCACTAAAAATACAAAATGCTCTGCCCACTTTTCAACGCATTTGGAGCAGCTCCTCTCCCTCGTGACGTTTTTTCAAAGAATTTTTGTCGCCTCAGTGCAAAATTTCGTAAGATGGAGGCCCCCAGTGCTAATGAGCTTTGCAGTAAGAGGGAGGAGGAGATGGAAAAATAAACATAAATTGATTTTTAATTTTTTTGTTGTTCCCTCTGCAGAACCAAAAGTGTTTATGTTTGGGCAGGAAAACTGAGTCTACAGTTTCCTTTGATGTTGTTGCCGAGACAATGTTTGTCTGCTGTGTTGTGTGTTTGAGGTCTCTTTGATCAAAAGTCTGGGTTCCCCTTAGGCCTTGTCTCGGGTATCGTTTAATAATTAGAAACAAAATGAGCAAAAAGAAGCAGCATAATAATAATAACGCATAAATTGTAATTAAAAAGTGAAACTATTTTAATCAGCATTTCAGCATTTCAGCAATTCTATTAACCCGCATCTCGTCGTGATGTGTGTGTTGTGTGTGGTCTCCGCCGTTTCCCCCCTTTGGCTGACTCGCCCTAATTGATTATAAAGGATGAGAACAAAGCAGACGACGCCACAATAAAACTGCAAAATGTAAACAAAGTTAAAAATATTATCTCTGGATGCAACCCACACTGACAGTAATCATTTTTATACGTACACATACATATATATATATATTTTTTTTTACTTCGATCTTCGCATCTTGTTTACCAGAAACCACAGAAACCAAACCAAGCAGAAATTATGAAAAATTCTTTGAAAATAGCAAAAAGTCTCGGTGTGTTGTGTTTACTTTTTATGACTTTAGGCCACAATGCGTTTGGTTTGCAATAATTATACGAGCCACAGCACACAATAACACAAAAAAAACACACCGAAGAAACTCACTCATTTCCGCTTACAATACGAAGATATTTAAAAAAAAAACAACAGACGCCATTTCGTTTCTGGGAAAGCGCAAAAACCAAAAACCAACAATGCTGCGGTTTTTGCATAAATTTTATAATCTTTAGATTAGTCGCTGCTTTTTGTTTTTAACCAGCGGCGATTGCTCAACAAAAGCAAAAGACCTGCAAATTATTTATTTCCGCTGCAAAACTCTCAAATTGAGCAACAGGTTCGATTTGGTTTCTAAACTATTTGATGCCTAGGTTTATCTAAAATCTTGTTCACTTATTTAGGAAACTACAATTTCACAGGGTTCCGCTTGAAATAACTAATAAATTCTAACCTGAACTAGTTTAGAACCTAAAAACCCGCAATATCGACCAATTTTTCTCTGTGAACCCAAGCCTATGCGCACATCGCGCATTCGTTGTTGATTTGCGCATAGCTATTGCCGCGCGTATAGTGAATTACGAATAACACAAGTCAAACTAAATTGCCACCACTTCGTCCTTCTCTGAAGCCCATCTGGTTTTCACTTAGGAGCTGGATTTGATTGGTAAATTTGACTAGACGTGCAAGAAGAACTGACGCAAACACTTTCGTTGCAGCATTTAAGAATGAAATTCCCCTGTAGTTTTGGGCTTCGTTTGTGTTTCCCTTCTTGTATATTGGGTATAAGATGTTGTCTTGAAAGCTGACGTGAATTTTGGTGGACTAAAAAATATTGTTGAGAGCATCGGTGAGCTTGGATTGTAACAGTTAACCAACTGTTGCGACTTATGGAGGCGGAGGGACATCTGGTGGTGCCTTAATGTGGAATTTTTCCTCAAACCCTGTGTGACCTTATGCAGACCGCACTGACAACGTTCGCTCAGTGGGCAAAATCTTGAGGCTTGGAAGTACAAAATTCCTAATCTTGTTCCTCCTAAAATCAACAAAGTAAGCCTTACGTTTGGTGACACTGCCTAATACTTGGGTGTCATTCTGGAAACTATTCTGGAACGACAACATAAATGAACGCATTTAAAAGGCAACCATTTCTCTTTACTCGTGTAAAAAGGCCATAGGCCGTAATTTGAGTTTTTCTCCCTCCATAGTACACTGGCTATACACATCCGTTGTACGCCCTATAGTACTCCACAGAGCATTAGTATGGTGCAGCACTTGGGCAACAATCAGACCTGAACAACCTGCATAAAGTACAGTGAAATGCAGAAATGTGTATTAGCGGCGCTCTACGAACGACATACTATTCTTCACCTTCTACCACTAGACCTTGTAGCCTTGGGACAACCATTAACATCTACACCAGGGTTCCCCAAGCAGAGTGCTCGAAAATGTGACTGTGTCTCTCTCTAACACACAGTGATGCATGACTTCGGCAAGCATTAGGTGTGAATTGGCGAATATGTTCGTGCCCCAGGGGCTATCGCTGGGGAACTCTGATCTAAACTGATGTTTATAAGCTCGACGAAAAAGTAGGAGGGAGCGTTTTCTCTCCCATCTCTCCCAACTTATATTTGAACTTATCGATTCGACTTCCTGATCTCTGTATTGTGTACCAAGCAGAGGTGGTACCCATCCAGGAAGCTGCCACCTGCCTTAGCACACTCACGGTCAATGAAGGAAACGTTTTTATACACAGAAAAAAAAACGTTAGGATATTTTCAATCTTTATAATCTTGGAGTAAGCCCGGCATGAGCTTGCAAATTCAATTTCGATTTACAGTATATTCGACACAAGCTTTTAGGGAATGGCCCAAGCCTTTCGAACTTCTATCATTCCAAATGTGCTTACTTCAATCCCCTTTGAGATCACATGTTCATAATTAGCGACAAAGTTTAAGTAGCATTTTTGACATGCGGCTACAAATAATGGCGATGGTCGTCAGCGATGAGATGCCATTCCATTCGTGTTCAAGTGTAGTGCGTATGGTCGTGGGTTCGAATCCCAGTTGAGCCGAATACATTTTTATATTTCTTTGTTTTTCAAAAGTTTTAAATAAACTAAAACTGGTGTGGGTCTTGAATTGTTTAAGGATATTCTATGGAAGAAGAGAAGTATCTTTCCTGGGATCAAATCAATATTACATATCGAGCTCAAGAACAATCTCGAAGTTGCTTAAAATGATCGATCCTTCATTGAGAACAAATTGTTCTCGAATTATTTGCTTAATTCAATCTTTTTTTAAGATTACCCCGGGATAAATGTAATCCTTTTTAGGATCAAAAAAGTCGAATCAACTTAAACCTTTTTCGGAACGGATTAAGAATATACGGGATTACGTTGTTTTCATTACCGATTGGGAATGATTTGATCCCGTATGGATTGATTTTTTTTTTGAGTGTATACTCAGACAGTCAAGCCGCCCTTAAAGCACTTGACTCACATACCAACAATGCTAAAACACTTACTGAATGTCGCTTATCTCTGAATGAGATCGCACTATATTTCAGTATACATGGGTGCCTGGACACCGTAACATAGAGGGAAATGAGTCTGCGGACAAACTGGCCAGAATAGATACCATCATCGATGCACCTTTCAGAGAAGAGCACGATAGGGATGCCTATGGCAATATGTAAGCTTCACACAGGAGCTGAAACACTTCGCTGTAGTGAGACTTACGTGTCCAACATTCAACCGAAAAGGTACTAACACACTTTTACGTCACAGAAGAGATCACATATCACTTCTGGTGGGAACCCTCACGGGTCACTGTCACTGTGGAAACAGTACAACACTTTCTCTGCCATTGCCCCGCTTTGAGCAGAAGACGACTTAGGACACGTGGTCATCCTCCCCTACTCAACCTCTCGGAGACATCCGGGACTGAAAAATTCATTCTGTCCTCACAATGGTTCCGTACCGAGGACCCCCTCAGTTTTAAATAGGGTTAACTAGGAATAAAATGGCATCGGAATGGGCCCAAAGTGTCCTAAGTGGAAGAGCGACTTGTCGCTCTCAGTCATCGCAACCTAACCTAACCTATCGGTGAGCTTTAAGATGAAGAATTCAGAGGTATTTTTATAAAACTCATTGGGGACTCTATCTGTTCCTGGGGCTTTGTTGTGTTTACTCCTCACCAGAGCGCTTTGACTCTCCTGTGATGTAATGACGCAATCCAGACACTCCACTAAGACATTAGGTAGTGCGAAACTCATTATACTGCCCTTTTTATTTGTCCAAAAGAGACTTGAAATGTTCGGCTAATGCAGATGGTTCAACAGATATTATTTTATTAGCGCAAGATCCATTTAGTCTCCTCATTAGGAACTAGAAGGATTTACTGACTGCAATTTGGCCAATTTTCTTTTCCATATCGTAATAATATGCCTGTAATATGTTTTTACATAATTGCTTATACATACTTAAATTGTGTTTGCTCGGCTATCCTCCACTCCTCCTCAACTGGATCAAGTCATATTTAAGCGATCGATCTCAACGAGTTCTTTTCAAATCAATAGTATCCATCTCCATTAATGAAGTATCTGGGGTTTCTCAAGATAGTCATTTAGACCAAATAGCGATTCGATTGGGAATTTTACATACTTAAGCAACATGGGTCAGTCTGTCAACGACATCTGTGCGATTTCATTTGAAATACTGGACCAAGTGAAGAGTGCAATATGGTCTAAGCACATGCCCATTGTATTGACTCTGAGAACACAACCTGACCAATACGTATAAATATGAATATATAACCAAAACTCAAATGGAAAATCAGTCAAAGAGAGCAATATTTTCGGAATCTGGACAATAATTTAGCCAGTATACGTCAAGAAACAAATATAGGGCTAGATACCATGTGTACAATAATCAAAGCATCAACCGTGCAACAGCTACCGGAAGGGTCGTATAAACAATTCAAAAACAAGTGGTTTGATTCACATTGCTTGAGGCAAAGGGATTTAGTTTTCGGCTTTTTAAAGAAATTCAAGAAGATGCAAAAATAAGCTGACCATCTCATTTACAAAAAGGAAAAGAATAATTATGCTATGATCTGCGCCACAAAAAAAGAATGGTACTATAAATCCTTAGACGACAAAATGAATAGTAAATATTGGTGGGCCCTGGCACGAGAGATAAGAAACACGCCATGGAAAATGGGAACACAAGTAACAGCGCAGGACTTTCAAACATACTTTTGCAACCTACTCAACTTCTCGCAAATATGGCAATAGATGAGGAACTGGATATGCAGATTACAGAGACGGAATTAAAAAAAATTCTCAACACATTGCAAACCATGATACATAACTTGGAAGTATATTGCGATAAGTGGGCAATGGAAGACAACCAAAAATAATGATATTTAGGAAAGGAGAAAGACAAGCTGCAGCGGAAAAATGGGTTTGTAGATCTGAGGCGATAAGAACAGTGGCAGAGTATAAATATCTTGGCGTAACTTTAACACCATCTATGTCGTTTGAAACTCACATTCGACGAAGAACATCAGAGGTAAAAGGGGCATTGAATTCAACTTGGAGAACATTTACAAATAAGCCGGATATTTCTTTGAGTAGCAAGTGAAACCTATTCCAGGCAACAGCTAAAGGTATACAGTCATATGCAGCATAAGTTTGTGGATTCGGCACTTCAGCGGCATTTCATAAAAAGAATCCTCAAGATAGCGGAGACTACGCCCAATTATGCACTTTGTCTGGAAAAGGGAGCAGAAGAAGGATATTTGTACGGTCTAAATTTGCACCTAAAGTACATTCACAGGGTAATGTTTGAATAAGAGGCTTGCCGACTACCCCAGATATTAACCAAATACGTAATACGAAAACAAGTTTTTTGGTCTTTTGGTGCAATATAAGTATTAAACTCCTCATGGCGCTAAGAAAAAAGACCACATTTCCCACATCCATAGTGCAACATCAAGCGAATCTCGCTTCTACAAGTATCTTGACTACATGAGAGGTACAACATACTGTAACAATTCATATAGCAGAGCGACAATTAGTTGGATATTTAAAGCACGCACTGATACTCTTTGTTTAAACGGAAGCATACACAGACGGGGAAATAAGGAGTGCACTCTGTGCAACCTTCGGGAAGTCGAGGATATAACACATTTCCTAGGCAGATGTCCCTTTCTCAGAGAGTTTTGTTGCAGATCCTTTGGAAGAACGGAACTTACGGAGCAGAAGATAATATGCGTATTAAACGGTAAAGATCCCTTCAATTGGATGAGCTGCTGTAAATATCCAGATTGATGCAAAACATTCGACCTTTAACTTTGTCAGCAATGGTGTCACATGAGAGGGAATATCCCTTTATATGAGGGCTATACAAAAGTTGCGGTCCTGCTTACCATCAATATGCTGCGATTCAAATAGGTAAGAGTGAATCATTTTAAAAAATGCATAAATGCATTTTTTACGGGTACTTGTGTGTATTTCGGGAGTAGTATTTTCCGTTGACTTTGTGTACCTTTCTGTAGAATACGCATTACATGCATAATACACCTCCAAGTAGCTCATTGATGGTTAGGTCATTGCGAAAACAGCTGATAGCGAATAATTTTGTATGGCCCTCTTATAAAGGGATATTCCCTCTCATGCGGCACTATTGCTGCCAAAGGTAATGGTCGAATGTTTTGCCTCAATCTGGATATTTGCAGTGACAGCTGCAAAGTGCAGATCTGGGCAGCTCATTGATTGGAAACAGGTCATTGCGAACACCGCCGATCTCATTTTTTTATGGCCCTCACAAACAGTGTATTCCTATCCACCCTCGTTTGTGACACACTCGGCATGCGGCCCGCTGCCGTCGACAAATGAAATGAAAAAAAATCTGAAAATTTTGTGTAAAAATTTTTTTGGCATTTTTTGTTTACAGATGTCAGCAAAAATTATTTACACGCGTGTTAGTTCAAGGAATTTAATGATGAAAGCAACTGTACGTTTCGCTAGTGAGACCAATCCTTGAACATGGGTCGTGTGTCTGGTCTCCATACTACCAAAAATATCAGCACCAACTGGAAACTGCTTCTGAACAGTTCTTAGTTTTCGTTCTCAGAGACTTAAACTGGGATCCTTGCACCCAACTTCCTCCTAACGAGTACAGAGTACACCTAATCAACCTGCCTTCTCTTACACAGAGAAAAAAAATATGCAAAATCTACACGAAAATGTAGGATTTCTACACGTTTTGACCGGCATTTTCAACCCATTACTTTTGTGTAGGTTTTCGGCATGCCGAGTTTAGTTTTCTCATATCTAAATGCTGCATGTAGAAATGCTACATGCCACGTGTTGAAATGAGAAAACTAAACGCAGCGTGCAAAAAAGCTACATAAACGTCCCGGTCAAAACGTGTAGAAATCCTACATTTTCGTGTAGATTTTTCATTATTTTTTGCAAAATTGACTTGCATTGTACAATAATCTATACCGTCCTTTGAAAAACCTCCCCTCAAATATGTCAACTATTTACCTAATCTCTTATTACTCAGTCTCTGGCTAACCTCATCTGTCCCTTAACCAAATTGATACCACAATAATAACTCTTCGAATTGCTTTTAAGGTGCATAAATCTGTCAATAAATATTCTCATCTATGGCTTTACAATATTTATGATGTTGTTTATTTGTCGCCATTTATGATGTTAACCAGAAATAACCTGCTTAAGTTTTCTTTTGCCGAAGCCCCACAAAATCAGCAACTTAAATTTATTTATATGAATTTATTTCACCGCAACCATAAAAATATCATAAGTGTTGGGTGGAAGGGCAGCTGCTGGGAAGTTGCCTTAAACAGCTGCTGGTGCTGCTGCTGCCAGTCGCCTTTGTCATTGTTTGTTGTTATTGCCATAAAACATTCACCAGCCGCATAAAGTCAAATACTTGTACAAGTCCTTTTTGTTGTTTTGGGTGTTTGTATTTTTATTATTTTCGGGGGCCTTTCATTTTTATTGTGCTACAAATTGCTGTAAATATTTGCTGAATAAAGAATTGTTACCCTTTTTTTTTTGTTATTTTGGTTGCTGTTTTGTTGTTTTGTTGGCTAAACCAATAAAAATAGAAGTGGGAATAAAAAGGAAGCATAAATTATACAAAATATGCTGTTGAAATAATCAAGCGGTTAACTTAATTTGCGGCCTACTGGGGGCCACTAGAAAGGTTTAAGTAAATGGCTTGTGGATTTTGTAGAGGTCAAAATTAGATTATTATCACTTATTTTAAGCTATTTTTAACTGGGTTTGCCCCAAAACTTATGCTTGGGTAAAAGATTCAGTTTAGTTTCTAGCTTATTTCGGTATTCATTTGTTTTTAACAATATTGACTTTTATTTAAGTACATCTTCTTAATTATAAAAAATTTTAAGACAGTAGAAAGCCTTCAAGGCCTTTACTCAGATGAGATAAAAATTTAGTTCGGCACTATATTTCATATAAATAGGACTGCCGTTCAAAAGCAATCAGATTTCAAACTGTTCAAAATTGTTTCTATTTATATGAAGTAGCCAGCTCTTTCCAGACATGACTTTCTTGACCTACAACATAATTCTAGACCATAGTAGCCATAAGATAGATAATAGAGACTTTAATAACATTAACTACTCAGACCTTGAGACTGATATCCTACTCTGTGACTGGTCACTGATTTATCAATCGCCGACAGCAGATGTCCAGCTTGAGATTATGCACAGCTATTTGACCCGTCTGTTTGATAAATTTATTAAACTCAAGACTAAAATAATAAAGCCTTCTGTACAGCAATGGTTCACAAATGAAATGAAAAGACTCATTATCCAACGAAATTTTTCGTATAACAGGTGGAAGCGATATAAAACAAATGACTTACTAACGGAATACAGAAGGCTAAGAGGTAGGGTAAGAACTTCAATATATCATGCTAAGCGTGAGTATTATAATATAAAGTTTACGGGAGCCATTTTGTCTGGAAAAACTTGGAAAGAGCTTAAAAAGTGTGGAATCCTTTCTAAAAAGTCTGAGCCAAGTATAAATATTGATGCAAATAGCCTAAATGATCAATTCGTTCAAACTCAAGTACCTGATGCACCATGCAAATAGGCAATAGATACCTGCTCTATCTATCTGTGATAATAGCTTTAGTTTTGTAAATGTTAGTCCTTGTGATATTTTAAAAAGTATTCTTAGGGTGAAGTCCAATGCAGCCGGTTTTGACAATATTAGTCCAAAGTTTGTTAAACTACTTCTTCCATTCTTATTAGATCACCTAACGCACATCCTTAATACTATAATTATGACTTCATCTTTTACCGAAATGTGAAAGCGAGCCAAAATCCTCCTAATTCCAAAAACCAATGGGCAATTCAGACCCGTATCAATTCTTCCGTTTCTATCAAAAGTATTCGAGCATTTAATGGCAATACAAGTTCAGACATATCTCACTTCAAATATGCTATTGTGCGACCAATAGTCTGGATTCCGGAAAAAGCGTAGCTGTACAACAGCCTTAATAAATATTGTTGAGGAGATTCGTGGACAGTTGGATGACAGTAAAGTTACAATTTTAACACTTCTCGATCACAGTAAAGCTTTTGTTACTGTCAATCACGATATTCTGTGTACCAAGCTGAGCAATATTAATAATTTTTCGGAAACTGCGATAAAACTGCTAAAATCATATCTAGCAAATCGATCCCTAGCAGTTGTCTCTGGCTCATCTATTTCCCAATTTAAGCTTCTAACACGTGGCGTTCCCCAAGGATCTGTGTTAGGACCTCTCTTGTTTTCTGTCTATATAAATGACTTGCCAAATGTACTGTCTAAATTTAATGTCCATATGTATGCTGACGATGTACAGATATATGTTAGTCGCCCGTTGGTAGAAATTAATGAGTGTATTGTTGATTGTAATGATGAGCTAAACAAAATAGATAAGTGGGCCAAGCAAAATGGACTGAGCTTAAATCCTACCAATCCCTTAGTACTGCTCAACTGAACCAACTCCAGATATATGGAACTAAAATTGATTATGTTGATCATACTACTAATCTGGGCATAATTTTCAATAAAACGCTATCGTGGGGTAACCATATATCTAAGGCAACGGGACAAACCTTTGGGCTACTAAGGCAACTTTCTATATGTCAAACGTTTTTACCTGTTCACATCAGATTACTCATAGCAAAAACGTATCTAATTCCTTCTCTATTCTATGGTTTAGAAATTTTAAGGCCACTGCAGTGTTGCTGATATGAGAAAACTCAATGTTGCCTTTAACTCGATTGCTCGATTCATATTCAACCGAAGAAGGTCTGATTGGCGAATACGATATTTGATCTAAGCCTTAAAAAGTGGATAGACTATAGAACTGTATTGTTTTTACATAAAATACTCACTTCGAAAGAGCCGAACTATCTTTTTAACAAACTTAAATTCGCTACCTCAGCCAGAACATACAACCTAATCTGTCCACGGACTAAGCTGTCTTGATCTGAACGACAATTTTTTAAGCCTGCAATTAAAACATGGAATAATTTACCTAATGACATAAAAACTATACGAAACGAAACTCAATTTAATAGTAAATTAAAAGAATTTTTAAAAAACTAAATAGCTTTTCAGGAAAAAAAAAACAAAAATAATAAATAATAAATAAATCAGAGAATATTGTTAGCTATAAATAATAATAATTTTTTTTTTTGTTGTAATTTATCATTGTGACTAGTGCGTTAAAAATAAGTATCATCTCATAGCACTGGGCTAGAGCCGAATAAATAAATAAATCCTTTACCGGGATTCGAGCCGGTATCGTGCCGAACAAAGTTTCTATCTCATCTGAGTAAAGGCCTTAATGAAGGTATTCAGAAACGTAACTGATTGTTTTCTAAAAAAAAAAATTTTAAATATCGGTTCCGGTTCCAGTTTACATTTGATCTTTTCGTTAAATTTTAGAAAAATCATAAACTAATAATTGAGCATTATCAGTATGTTAACAATAGGCCTTTATTTCGGTATTCTTAGCATATTATTAGATACTTAAAATACGAAATTTAAAAATATACTTAATATACTTATACCGAGTACGAATAAATCTATCCGTAGCTTTTGGTCCACAAACAGACAATGAAGCTTCTGACACAAGCTAGACGCATCTTTCCATAGCTTGAGTGTGGCAAGGAAACTTTTCAAATTACAGTTAACTAGTTCCTGATGAAATCAAGTCCTCCATTTCCTTGTTATTATATTTCATTGTCATTGGAGGTTCCGTGATCTTTTCTTTTGCCCAATATATTAAATTATAATAGTTCGACGCATGAGCTTATAGCTCATGGAACTTACGTTCTCTTTCTCTCCTTTCGCGCCATCAATATCTTTCGAAGAGCTAGTTCCCTTATGTGGGATGCATCATCTTGTAACACAGCCAACAACATATTTTCTGAATGTGCGAAGAATGAAATTCATTGCATGGTTTTCAAAACAATGCTCTTCAGATCATCTGTCAAATATAAACTCCTTTTAACCATGTGAAAAATGTAAACCGGAGCGTCTTTACAGGAAGATTTTGTCTTGAAGTCAAACCAGGTTGGTGCGTATACTTTAATAATGATACCAGCTAGTTCGCTCAAGCTTTCTGTTGGCTTAGCTGTTCCAATATATTAACGGAGAATTTTATTCGCGCAAGTTAGCCATCGTAAATATGCCAGTGTTTCTGGGTCTCTACTGGCCAAGATTGGTGAGATATTGCCAACAGAAACTGCAGAGCATTTTTGATAAAGATATGTTTGATCGTTGATTAGTAAATCCTCATTGATTTTCGGCAATTCGGTAGGAATGGCATCAAATCGCTCTACACTCAAATCCCGACACTTAGCGAGCTTTTTACCTAAGCTGCCGGAAAAACTATTAGGGCCTGTTGTGGTACCGTCGAGACTAAAGAACAAATGGCGAAGTGGTAATTCATTTGCATGCAGCAAGCACACAAACCATTGCAAAGGTGGGGTCAGATGTTTTTCTAATAAATATATAACTCCGTTTTTATGCCCCGTGTTCACAGCTCTTCAAGTGTTAATAGTAAAATCGTTATTATTAAATAGACTAATGTTAAGAGCTCCAGGGGTACACCTCAAAATACATCAAAGATCCAATGAAAAGACACCAATTTATGTTTAGCTGTTCAGAAAATCCCTACGATCTTTCCCTCAAGCAATATTGCAGATAAAAAAAAAGACATTTTTGGAATGATATAACAAAAAAAACGCTCATGCGCCAACTCAAGTTAAATCGCAAAACTCAGATTTTTGGGCCAGATCATGCTTTTCTATAGGATCATCAATTAATCATACAGCAGATCTAAAAAAAAAATCCTGGGTAAACACCAGAGGGATGAAACAAGCTAAAGCATTAATAGTGAACCACAACCTCAAAAGGTTCCAAAAGGTAATCCAACAAGGAAAGCATGCCCTCAGGATTCTGATAGTGCTCTACACGGGCCACTGCAGACTGCGGAGCCAGATGTACAAGTTGGGAATAACAAACACCTAACTATGCAGATATTGTGAAGAGAAGGAGGAGTAATATCAGTAACCTAGAACCCACGAAAATCCTGAACTTTGTACCAGAAATAGGGCTGCTAGGAGAGTTGTAAACTTAGTAGGGGGCACAATAGACCAGGATAGGTCGCGGTGCTATATTTTCCCCAACAATAAATAATAAAAACAATCAGCGAGTTTAGGAACACTAAAATGAAAAAACAAGAAGAAGACTATAACATACTCTGTACCCTTAATGTCGCAACTCGCATTTGCTGACGAGTTATACGCGCCTTTCACTCTCTCTCTCATTAAGATTGCCTCTGTTGAAAGGAATGCTGTGGTTATGGGTGGGGGGTGTTAACTAGCCGTTTTTTGCTCATAACTTGTGTATCGTTCATCCGATCATTATCATTCCTTTAGCAAATCGATAAATAATTTTGATTACTAGATATCTCTAGATATACAATTGGTTTTGTTGAAAATTTTTATTGAAATTCTATACAAATTACTAGCCTGTTGTAATGTTTCTGTAAGGCATACATTGGGGCAGCAACAATGCATTGGCCGTTTTGTGAACTTTGATATAAGTACTAAATGTGGTATATCTTCATTGGAAAAAATCGTAGAATTGTTTGGGATAATTTTTTTCAAAGTTAAGGAGTAGTACCTTCCGATAATATCGAAGAAAGTCATAACAAAAGTATAGGTTCCTCACAAAACGCGTTTAAAAGAGAGTCAAAGTAGGCATTTTTTGCAACTTTAAGCGGTAATAATAACTAAAAAACTAAAAAATCTCGAAGTGATGGACCATTTCTGAATATTGATTCGTGTTCAGCGCACGAAAATCATTTAGAATCACCACCGACCCTTCAATATACTGGAAAAAGTCTAATTTTGTTGCCTTGTGTTATCTTCATAATACCGTAAAGCAGAAAAAAAGTATGTGTTTTTTGAGATTTGGTCCAAAAACAGGCTTGAAATCACAAAATTTTGTGCGAAAGTGAAAATGGGAGCATGCCTGATAGTTATATTTTGCTAAAATTTAAGGAAGGTACCACCAATACAAATAAAGAAAGTATTTGTGGAACAACAAGAATTTTTTTTGTGTGTGTGTGTGTGTGCTTGTGGCTGTCTGATGCACACGAAATCATTCGAAGCCAACAACAAAACCTTCGCTCGGAGAGATAGAGTAGAGAGAACACATATGAAGTTAGTTGTTTTGTTGCGCTTAACAACGAAATCATTCGCAGGCAACAACAAAACCTTCGCTCGGAGAGAAAGAGAAGATATAACACATAAGAAGCCGTTGTTGCACTACTTTTAGCCATAAGCTAAGCGTGAAGGCTATACGCGCGGCTATCAGCATTCTTGATCTAGTGCAAGAGGGTCTCCAAACCGACAGGATAACAAAAATTTTAGATAGAGGTATACAGAGTGGGCTGCAATCGATTGAAATTTTCATTTAGTTGATTAGGGACTGTTCCCTATAGGACTTGCCAGTTCTTAATGGATACATTTTTAGTCGAAAGAAAAAAGTCAACTGTTTGCTTGATTGAACTATCATAAAAAGGTATGGAAGACCAGTAGAAAGAATGTTTTCTTTCAACACTCCAAAATCTATCAGGACTTTTGAAGAATTTTTTAGAAAGTCGTGTTGTGATGATGGGAAAGATGACAGCTAAATAAAGAATAAATAACAAATCTTACCAAATCAAATTACCTATGATTTACCAAAAGTTGACTTTATTTTAACATTACTTCAAGTTGAACCTCCCCAAAAAGTTCTGTTAAAAATGGCGCCCAACGTGTAGCTTTTTTGACATTTAAATCCGTCACGCTCTCACCCTAACGAGTTTGGTTTAAATTCTCATAATTGAGACATTGAGGCGGGCGCAAACCTTTTTTAAAAAAAAAAATGTGTTTGTTAGAATTCCAAGAACTAGCTCCGAAAATGTGTCGCTAAAAGACCATTTTGTTGTTGTTGTTGTTGGAGCTTTTGTTTGCCAACATTTTGCTGTTGTCGAATTTTGCATGCCATTTGATTAATTGCCATGCAAATTATGGTGTAAATATAATAACATTTTATTCAGCTGTCAATTCTCCGCACAAAAACAAAAGCCGCGACATGCAAAAACTCAATTTGCCCAGGCTCTGGGATTTGGGATGAAGCGAAGTGAATGGCATTCGTTGCAGCCCAGGCACGACCTGACAGAGGAGTCGAGAGTAGCGCACCGGGCTGACTAATCTGGCCGAACTCTAGGCGCACAAAATTAAGACATTAGTCAAATTTTTTTTTTTGAGTTGGGCTTAATCCCTATGCCAAAAAGAAGCAAAAGTAGGGGAGGGGGAAAAAAGCCAGCCTCAGGTAGTTCCAGGGAAGTGACCAGGTTCAGGTCCAGGTGAGTGTTGCAAATTAGTTGACACGTCGTCGTCGTCGTTTTGTCGGGGGCCCAGTCGAAGTCGGCATGAATAAAGCCATTTATTCCATATGAGTCTGATGAAAAATGTTCACCCTGCTTCAGTCCACTCCAGTCAGCTCCACTCGGCTCTATAATTAGCCTAATAACGCAGACCTGGGACTTGGTTTCCTCCGCCTTCTATACACAAGTTCTCCTTTACTAGTTTGTATGTATGTATGTATGTATAATGACTTCAATTTGCCCTGAAAGCGATTCCTGGAAATCAAATACGGCAAATGGCAAACGGCAAAATGCCATGCCATAATTCCATCCCATCCCATCCCATCCCGAATCCAACTCGAACTCACATGTGGCCATTTGGTCATTTGGCATTCGCTTTGTGTTATTATTACGAGTATTTGGGTTATGGGGTGAGTTCTAACAGGTTTTTGTTACACTCTTTGCCACATTTTTTTAAGGGGGGGGTGTGGTTTTTCATACATTTTTCTTTTTTTTTATTATTGGCGCCTTTGAGTAATTTGCATTCTACAGAACTAAATGCATTTAGATTCTAATGAATGGAGCTGCGAAACTATGCTGGCTGATTAAAATAACAAATTGCTGGGGGCAAAATAATTACAAGAAATTTGTCCAATCAAAATTGTGTGTCGAATTATAGTTAAGAATGAAATCATGGAATCGAAAAAAAAGTATAGTTAATTGCACATGGACACACAGTGGTAAAGCGGGTAGTGAACAGGTTTGTTTCAATTTGTTATTGTATAACATCTGAAGTATCTTTAAAGAAAAATTTCAATTTAAAATATCAATAAATAAGTCCTTGACAGCGAATCTAGCACAAAATCACAGTAAAGAATGGAGCCATAGGCTAAGCACTCAGCAAGCAAAAAGCGCAGTGGTATAGATGCACAAAGAGTTCGTGAATTTGAGTCCACAACTAAGCATAGATTTATAAACATCATTATTATTTCAATATGTGGTTTAAGCAACAAAGTCTACTTTTCAAGCAAAATTAAGTGGTTTTTTTCTGTGAACTTTGGGCTATATAACACATAGTCATTTCACTCAACACTGCAATTCAACAATTCGTCCATTCAACACAAACAAATTTAACACAAAGCAAAGTTATCACTAAACAATATCAGCACACGTCTATATATCACCCAACATAACAATTCAACACACTCCAACACAAAACAAATTAAACACGAAGAAATTCAACACAACACAACTTCAACACACGTCTACACATATATCACAAAGTCATTTCATTATTCGTGCTTAATTTATGATGTGTTGAATTGACGTGTTGAAATTGTTTTGTTTTGAATAGACGTGGAACCGAAAATTTACAAACGAAATCGTTAAAAAAATAGTCCGCTTTTGCTGGGTTTTGGGCGGTCGCTTTTATACCCTTGCAAAGGTTATTATAATTTTGCCCAAAAGTTTGCAACGCATAGAAATTTATATTTCCGACCCCATAATCTATATACACACCTGATCATATTAATAGGTACACACCGGAATTTTAGAATTATAGATGATTTTTTCGTACTTTTAGTGTTGACAACTTTTTACTTTTTTTTTTGTTGTTGTCAATGTCTGGCCACACTGTGACAAAGAGTTGAAAGAGGGGCTGCCCCGTATATCAAAGCTTTTCTATAAATTGCGAGTCCACCACACATTTCGCCTGATCATAATAATAGGTACAGTCTCCGTTTCACACAAATATCAAGTGAATAATTTTGTAATCAGTGATCTTTTGGTAACTAAAGGTAAATTAAGTATAGCTCCTGTCAATACAGAGAATTAAATAATTATTTTTTATTAGAAAAAATGGGTCGAAATTCTCATTGTACTAAAGAAGAAGCTCGATTCGTTCTTAGTCTGAGAAAAGAAGGCAAATATTTACGAGCCATCGCCAAATTAATGAACAGGTCTCATAATTTTGTTAAAAATGCATTAGAAAGAAAACCAAGACAGGAAACCCGTGGAAGGCCACAAAAAACAACAGAAACCCTTGACCACTACATAGTAACTTTGAGCAAAAAGGACCCATTTAAGTCATCGAAGGCTATTGCAGCCGAAATTGGGAATTCAGTTAGTGCTCCAACTATCCGAAGACGACTACAAGATGCCAACCTACCAGGAAGAATTGCCAATAAAGTGAGGCAAACTTTTGCAAGGGACCACAAAGACTGGGTAGGATGCACCGGGGAGAATAAATGGAGAAACATATTATGGAGCGATGAAACCAAGATTAATTTGTTTGGGAATGACTGTGAAAGGAATGTTCGACGCCCTAATGGAATGGAATTCCATCCACGGTTTACAAAAAAAAACAGTCAAACATGGAGGTGGCAATATAATGGTATGGGGTTGCTTCTCCTGGTACGGCGTAGGTCCAATTTATCAGACTACGAACAAAATGAATGCTGAAGAGTACAAATCCATATTGGAAACAGTTATGGTACCGTATCCTGAGGAAAATATGCCATTACGTTGGGTATTTCAGCAAGATAATGATCCTAAACACACATCAAGGCTGTTATCTAAATTTTTCGAGGACCAAAAAGTTGACGTTCTGAAGTGGCCAAGCCAATCCCCCGAACTTAACCCCATTGAAAACTTGTGGGGAGACTTAAAATAGAAATTGGCAAAGCATTCATTTTCAAATAAACAAAAATTATGGGAAGGTGTCCAGAAACTGTGGTATGAGACACCAGTAGAGACCTGCCAGGCTCTTATTAAAAGTGTGCCAAAAAGAATAGCAGTAGTGGCCAAAAATAGAGGTGGATACACTGGATACTAAGTTAGGAAATACTAATTTACCTAAAAAAAGAACACAAAATGGAAATAACATTTTTTTTTCTTACCAACACATGAAGTGTACCTATTATTATGGTCACACTGAAAACGTATCTGAAACACAAAATGATCTCTTTTATGTTATATTATTATTCTATGTTACAATTAAGTTTATTTTATTAAAAACAAATAGTTTAAGAACCAATGAGAACAAATTTTAAGTTTGAAACAATGAATAAAACTGTTTTCTGTTACCTTAAAGTCAGAGTTGATGTGTGTACCTATTAATATGATCAGGTGTGTATATACTTAATCAGTCTATGTCTATCCGTCTGTTTCTAAGCAAACTAGTCTCTCAGTATTAAAACTATCTAGCTGAAATTTTATACAGAGTCTTCTTTTTACTGCACGCTGCTAATATATCGGAACCGACCGGATCGGATGACTATATATTATAGCTGCCATAGAAATGATCGTTCGTAAAATGGGTTTTTGTGAGAAAAACTTTTTTGTTTTCAATGTTAGCGTCCTTAAACTCGGCCATTATTAATATTATATGCTTTCAAACAGATTTGCAAACTTTGGTCAAAATCGTATGACTATATCTAATAGCCGCCATAGGACCGATCGGTCGGAAAATGGGTCTTAGTGAAAAAAACTTTTTTTGATTTCAAGTAAATCGTTCTTAAGGTCGGTGAATCTTAATATTAAACGCTTTAAAACTAATTTTAAAAAGTTGATCGACATCGCGTGACTTTATCTTATGGTTGCCATAGGACCGATCGGTCGAAAATGGTTCTTAGTAAGAAATTGTTTTTGTTTTTAAAGTTAGCGTCCTTAAACTCACTGATTACTAATTCTATATGCTTTCGCATATATTCGCAAAATTTGGTCGAAATCGGTTGACTTTATCTTAAGGCTGCCATAGGACCGATCGGTCGGAAAATGGAAAAAAACTTTTTTGTTTTATATTTTATCTTTCTTAAACTCGGCGATTGTTAATTTGGTATGTTTTCTAGAAGATTCGCGAAGTTTGGTCGAAACCAGATGTTTATCTGTCGGAAAATAGGCTTTGGTTAGAAACTTTTTTGATTTTTATGTAAGCGCTCTTAAACTGTCATTTCAAAAACAGCATTTGCAAGGGTATAAAAACTTCGGCACAGACGAACTAAGCTTGGTTTCGATCGTTTCTTTGCTTAAAAATGTGGCTATTCAGGCGACTCGGAGTGTCAATATAATATATATAAGACCTTCTGTCATTTCTGTTTATTTCATTTAAAAGAAATAACCCCATAAACATGAGGATACCTCTCCAACCCCAAGTCAGTGAGAGTTCGCTTATGTAGGCCAAATGTCACACTCTTCTTCCAACTCAGCCAACTTTCTTACAACATATGGCCGCAAAAGACAGACTACAACAAGAGCAACAACAACAAATTTGCACATTTAACAGAAGGCTTCCAGAACGCGAATTAAATGACAAATTAAATAATGTCAGCAACGCGGCGGTTTGGCAAAAGGTTAAAGCCATAAAAATACATAAACAAAATATATGAGGAAAGGGCCAGGTTGAAGTCAATATAATAAATTACTTGGCGACACTGGCGATAATCAAATGAACAACAGCAACAACAGCAACAACAACAACAACAGCCAAAAGTGAAACATGTCTTGGTCATTTCTTCTTGCGACTGAAATAAAAATTAAATTGAAAGCGCGCAGGCGCAGTCGCAGCCAAAAGGACCCCCAGCGGCGGCGCCAGCAGATACAAGATACAGATACCAACCAAAAAAAAAGATGTGAATTGTTGCGGATACGCGAATATGCGACATATGCCGAAAATTTTCAACAGAAGTTCAACGCTAAAGAATTTCTTTGGAAATTTTTGGGGGGTTCATTTAATTACAAAAACGAGAAAAGATCCGTTGAAAGAGTTGGCCTGCCCCGTAGTGAAATTTTGGTCTACGCTTGTGGATTCTGCAATAACAACAATTACACACAATTAAGCGAAATTGAGTTGTCAAATGCTGCCAACCAGGGGGGGGAGGGAGGGTTGTGTAGGGGATGTATCATGTAAATACATTTGAATTGAATTGCATGTGAGTCTCTCGTCACTCAACTTAGGCTGCTGCTGCTCCCCCCATTCCCATTCCGCATTTAACGCTCTGGGCCATTGTCTGGGCCTCTGTGCACCTTTTTGGTCTAATTAAGCGCCACAATTAAGTGCAAATGCGACTCTAGAGTGTATGTGTGTGTGTGAGTGAGTGTGTGTGTGTTTGCGTTTGTAATGTGCACCGTAATTACGCACTGCAGAGTTCCCTTTTTTTTTTTGTTTTTTTTTATTTTTTTTACTTAAATCGTTCTAGCCCACAACGAAATGTTACAACTGTTAATTTGTGGTCAATATAAAAAAAAAAAAGGTATTACAAGTTGTTCTTGTTTTTCTGAAAATTACCATTCGGCAGGTGGGACCAAGAGTGGCTACTGCGGCAGCCATCATTAGTGGTTGTTGATTGAGAGTTTCGGGGCTGGGTGTGTGTGTGTGTGATGCTCATGCACTTTTAATGACTTTATTTTCAGTTAAAAAAAAAAGAAGGGAGAAAACAATAGAGTTTGGATTGTAAGGGTGTTGAGTAAATTTGTTTGACATTCAAAGTTACACAGAGACATTTGAAGGCGGTTTATAAGCACAATATGCGAAATAGTTGGATTAAATAAAATACCAGGAATATTTAGTATGGAAATGCTTTCGATTCACTTTCCAATCAGTTTGTAAATAGTTAGACAACTCTTCAGTCTAGCTTCAGCGGAGGATGCTGCCACCATTTAAGTTAGTGTCTTAACAGAACCTGGCCCACTTTCTCTTATTAGACGCATCTTGCTGCATAAAGTGCGTCTACAGATCCGACAGTTAAATCCCACTACACAGAGAGAAAACGAGAAAGTCAAGCTAACTTCGTCTGTGCCGAAGTTTTTATACCCTTGCAAATGCAAACGTCACAGTTTATGAACGCTTAAATAAAAATCAAAAAATTTTTAACTAAAACCCATTTTCCGACAGATAAACACCCAAATTTCGGGAATCTTTTTGAAAGCATGTCAAATTAACGATCGCGGAGTTTAAGAAAGATAAAATTTAAAACAGAAAAGTTTTTTCTCACTAAGACTCATTTTCCCACCGATCGGTCCTATGGCAACCATAAGATAAAGTCACCCGATGTCGATCAACTTTTTCAAATTAGTTTGAAAGCGTTTAATATTAAGAATCACCGACTTTAAGAAAGATTTACTTGAAAACAAAAAAGTTTTTTTCTCTAAGACCGATTTTCCGAGCGATCGGCCGCTATATGTTATAGTCATCCGATTTGGACCAAAATTTGCAAATGTGTTTAAAAGTATATAATAATTATTATGGCCGAGTTTTATGACGCTAACATTGAAAACAAGAAAATTTTTCTCACTAAGACCCATTTTTTGACCGATGGTTCCTATGGCAGCTATAAGATATAGACATCCGATCCGGTCGGTTCCGACATATTAGCAGCGTGCAATAAAAAGAAGTCTCTGTGCAAAATTTCAGCTCGACAGCTTTAAAACTGAGAGACTAGTTTGCGTAGAAACAGACGGACAGACAGACAGACGGTCGGACAAAGCTCAATCGACTCAGTTCGTCGCCCTGATCAAGAATATATATAGTTTATGGGGTCGGAAATGAATATTTCTATGCGTTGCAAACTTCTGGGCAAAATTAGGGTATAAAAATATGCAAAATCTACACGAAAATGTAGGATTTCTACACGTTTCGACCGGGATTTTCAACCCATAACGTTTGTGTAGCTTTTCTGCACGCCGCATGTAGCTTTCTCATTTCAACACGCGGCGTGTGGCTTTTGTGCACGCCACTTTGTATACCCTTGTAGAGGGTATATTAAAATTGTCCAGATGTTTGTAACGCATAGAAGGAAGTATCTCCGACCACACAAAGTATATATATTCTTCATCAGCATGACGAGCTGAGTTGATATAGCCATGTCCGTCTGTCCATCCGTCTGTCCGTCTGTTTTTATGCTATCTCCTCCGTCAGTTTAAAAGCTATCTTAACCAAACTTTGCACGAAGCCTTTTGGTACGAATACGTTGCACATTTGTCGGAACCGGCCGGATTGGATGAGTCTATCATATAGCTGCCATAGGAACCATCGGTCGAAAAAGTAGTTTTAGTGAGAAAAACTTTTTTGTTTTCAAAGCAAACGTTCCCAATCCCCGTATTTATAAGTTTTCTATGCTTTTACACAATTTCACCAAGTTTTATGAAAATCGGCCAACTATATAGTATAGCTGCCATACAAAAGATATGTCTGAAAAAAAGTCTTAGTAGGAAAAACTTTTTTGTTTTCAATGGTATCGCTCCCAAACTTGTTACTGATCAATATTATATGCTACCACATAATTCTGTCAAGTTTGATGCAAATGGGATGACTATAGCATATAGCTGCCATAGGAACTATTGCTCGAAAAAGTAGTTCTAGTGAGAAAAACTTTTTTGTTTTCAATGTTTGCATTCTTAAACTCGGCCATTATTTATGTTTATTTGCTTTCAAATATGTTTGCATATTTTGGTCAAAATCTGATGACTATATCTTATAGCTGTCATAGGAACCATCACGCAGTGGGCCAGCTTGTATGGAGACTGCGGCCAAAAACACTTTCAATAGATATACCGACTTGAAACTTTGTTTACGGCTTTATAAAACCGTTAGATATGAGATTTAATAAAATTGGCGTGGCTAAACCTTCACACTCACAAACCGAATATATTGAAATGGGTTGTGATTAAATGTAAGATTGGCTAACTTTAGTTCAATTTAATTGTTTCCCTCTGAAAATTTGATAAAACAGAGTGTTTTTAAGCACTTTTAATATTTTGGTCTTGGTGGACCTTTTGGTAGAAATGCCCATATCGCTGCCATCTCAGATTTTAAAGTTAATCCAGGAAAACAAAAACACAGATTTAAGTCAAATTGACTTGTATTTGGATGGAGCACACAAAAAAGAATCAAACACCACAACAACAGAGATCAGGAATGTAACACTTGCATCGCAGAAACAAATAGCAACAAACTCTTTTAACTCTGAGTGCTATAAGAATTATCTTGCCCGGTGCAAAATTCAATTTGCAGAGGACCCTAAACAATTCTATAGCTTTGTGAACTCTAAGCGTAGATCTTCATCGCTACCTTCTTCTTTTTTTCTGGGTGACCAAAAGGCTGGCAATGATTCCGCTGCCGTCGACCTATTCGCAGACTTTTTCAATCAACTTATTCCTCTATCCACTTTACTAACACTTCATATCCTTATACCATTTCATCTTCTAACTCGATTTGTGTTCCCTCAATTAGTGAAAGCTCCCTACTTTCGCATTTGAAATCTCTGAAATCCTCATACATGAAATCCTCATGATCTCAAATAGTGCTGTAGTTCCTTATGCAAACCTTTGCTTAAGATTTTCAATCTATCACTTGATTCTTCAGTCTTTTCAACTCTTTGGAAAGAGTTATTTCTCTTCATAAAAAATGTGGAAAATCTGATATTTCCAATTACAGAGGCATAGATAAGCTCTTCGCTATTCCTAAATTATTTGAAGAGATTATAACCTCCACCTTGCAGCATTATTGCAAATCGATTTTATCACCTTTCCAGCATGGGTTTATTAAGCGTCTGTCAACTATGACCAATTTAATTGAATTTACTTCATTGGTTAATGATGGGTTCCTTAAGAAAAAGCAAACCGATGTCATTTACACCGACTTTAGTAAGGCATTTGTATCAGTAAACCATGATCTTCTCCTCTATAAGCTTGATCGGTTAGGATTTCCCACCTCTTTTCTGCTCTGGATTTCTTCCTATTTAAAAAATAGAATCCAGAAAGTTATATTACGATCAGACACTTCAAAGCCCGTCTCTGTAATGTCCGGTGTACCGCAAGGTCCTTTGTTTTTTACTCTTTTTATTAATGACCTACCCACAATATTGTCTTATTCTCAGATACTTATGTATGCCGATGACGTTAAACTTATTTTATCTTTCAATGACCCGACACATTCCATTAGATTGCAAGATGATTTAAACTTCTTGCAGTCCAAGTGCATTTTTATGACTTTCCATCGTTGCAAACCTTCGCTGGCTATTTAGACGATTGGCAATGAATCCCTGCAACAAATATCTACAGTCGTTGAACTTGGAATTCTTTTTGACCCAAAATTGAGTTTTAATCCTCATATCTCCTCTATTGTTAATAGGGCGAAAGGTGTACTTGGATTCATTAAACGAAGGAATTTAATGATCCATACACCACAAAGCTCCTCTACACAGCTCTAGTCTGGTGTCCGCAATATAAAAAGTATATCGATCGTATTAAATCAGTACAAAAGCAATTTTTGCTTTTTGCTCTTCGTAGACTAAATTGGGACATTAACCTTCGTCTGCCATCGTACTTCAGCAGACACTTGCTTATTAACCTTCCTTCGTTAGCTAATCGTAGAACAGTCCTAGGCGTTTCATTTCTTCATAAGCTAATCATGAGTGATGTAGACTCTACCGAACTCTTAGGTCGCCTTAACTTTTCCGTTCCTTCTCGGCTTTTAGATAGTTTTCTCTCTTTCTCTCTATTTCTGTTTTATTTTAATTTATTATATTATCTTATTTTTTTTCTTTGTTCCTACATAACTATTGGTTTTGCTTTTTTCGGCTTTGGTAAAGAAAACACTTTCCGGCACTTTCCGGCAGCTAAGCTTTATCGTTTTAGAATCTCAAAAGGTTGACCAATTTTATCAAATAAGTCCCATTGGGGGAATCAGGGGGGATCATAACTATTACCTTAGCTAAAATTATATTACATGGACAATGGCACACAAAAAAATAGTACTGACAAAACATAAAACTTATAAAAAGAACTCAACAAATTAAAAACATTTAATTTATTAAAAAAAAAGTTAGTACCTTTCTTTTTTACTATTCAGTTTAATTTTCTTTAATATAAGCTTGATTTAATATTGTTTTAATTGTTTTAAATTTCACTTTAATCTCAAAAATCTCCCACAGTAGGAACAAATATATTTCATGCTCTCTCTTTTGAAGCCATTCTTATAGAGAACGGTTGTAATGAAACAAAATCAACTATACAATTAAAATGCTCATTCTTTTGCGAGATAGAGACAAACACGTTTGAAGTCAAAATTCTCACTTTGCATTTTTTATTTTTGGCCTATGGCAGAAACCACTGTGCATCGGTCGGAAAATGGGTGATAGTGAGAAAAAATTTTTTGTTTTCATTATCGTTCTTAAACTCTGCCGTTGTTAATTTGATATGTTTTTAAAAAGATTCGCGAAATTTGGTCGAAATCAGTTGTTTATCTGTCGGAAAATGGGTTTTAGTTAGAAAAATTTTAGATTTTTATGTAAGCGTTCTTAAACTCTGACATTTCAAAACCAGCATTTGCAGGGGTAAGGGCGAAGTTAGCTTGGTCTTCTCGTTTTCATTTATTTGACTCAAGGAGCTTTCAAACCGAGTTTTGTTTAGGTCGGCTCAAAAATATTAAAGGCCTTAAACCCACTCTCGGCGAGCCGACACATATAATTAATGTGGTTCCTAACAGCAGGAAATCGATACCAAAAGATGATATAAACAGATACAAAGTGGCTGGACATTTAAGCAATTCAACAAAAAATCAAAGTCGCAGCTTATCCTATCGCTTTCCATCAGCTTTTTCCCAATACCTTCTCAAATTGAATTCAAATTGTGTGGCACAAAAAAATTACCCACCGCCCACCTTGTTCGAGCCAACGATTCAACGACTCAACTCTCAATTCCCCCATGCCAAAAATGGGCAAAACGAAAAATGTCACTAAATCATTTCTTAATTGCTCAATTTGAAAACAAATGCGACCATTTAATTTAATTGTGTGGACTGTTAATTGAGTCGTAGTAGGTTTTCGGTTAGTCCGGCGGGGCACAGCGAAATGCAACGCTTCGCCCCGCCCCGATACGAAGTTAGATAAAAGCGAGTCAGGAGAGCTTGTTGTTCAGTTTTTGGCATTTTTGCGGGGCAATTAAAAAAAAAAAAAAAACTGCAACTGCAACTGTGCGACAGTTTTTCGGAGGCAAAAATGCTCAGCTGCATGACCAGCGGGTTGCAATTTTAATGATTTACAGCGGCAGGTGGCTGTGTCGAAATTTGCATATAGAAAACTGAATTATGCGATAATGTGACAGAAATGTCTCTGATACCAACTAAAGAGCCAAGTGATAGGGTTAAATAGTAAGTCATCAATCATTTGCATAAAGATCGATTAAAACGATTTGCTGACGTAACCAAAAAAATTCAACCTCCTGCTGCTGCCATGAGCAAGTTCCAGGGAAAACTTTACTTTTGCACAGCTGCAGCTTGTCCAGTTTGTTCCAAGAAAACCAAAAAAAAAAAAACAAACAAAAAACCATGTTCTATGTCAAAAAAGAATAAATAGAAGGAAACGTGCAGTTGGCCAGTTTGAAATTATTTTAATGAGTTGCCAATTAGATTCAAAATACTAGATCAGTGTGAGGCTAATAAAATACCCTTTGGCATTGGGTTCGGCTGCGTGTGCGCACACCTGTTGGCATAAATAAAAGCCAAAGCCATTGGCAGCCCCCCCCCAAAAACAGGAGTCAGCAGCCGATTTGCACAAAACCAAACTCTTTGCCGTTGAGTTGTGAGTTGAGTGAGTTTCCCCCTTCAGGAAACTTGTTCAGTTGTCAGTTGGGAAGGCATTTTAAAAGTGCAAGTTGCTGTTGCTGTTGTTTTTTTTTTCTGTTTTTTTTTCTGCTATTTACGAGACTTTTAGGGAGTTATATTCAGATTCAGAGGCTGACAGCATCCGACAAGCGAAGCTGGATTTGGATTTGTAATCAAAGACCTTGAGACACAAGGGGAGCAGACCATGGCAGATTTTCTAGATATTCCTTCAGAGTTAATACTTTACGCTTATAAAATTCTAAAATATTTTTGATTACACTAAAAGAAAGTTTATAATCAAGTTTGAACGCGGCTGAGAATCATTTTGTACATATGAAGTGGTTCGAGCTGGTTGGGAACGAATTTGAAAATTTATGGCTTAAGTTGCCTTTATACTTGTCATATATCTCTTTGTAAACCACCGACTCTTCGGGGTTTTCCGATCTTTATTTACACATTATTTACACACTAAGAAAAAACTAGAACGAATAATTTGAGTACGAACGCTCTTGAAAAAAAAATTAGTCGCTCTTGAATTTTCAAGAATTTCGCTCTTGGAATCGAGATAAATTCGTTCTAAACGTTCTCAATTTGGTTTTTTATAGGCAAGGGGGGTGAGGGCAACTTAACTTTGAGAGAGTAGCGTTGGAGTCGCTCTCGCAGAGAGTGAGGGCGCATGCGCAGTTGGTCGTTGAGAGCAAGGCGTATTTAATAAGGTGGCAGCAGCGTCGACGTCGCGTTGCCTTACGAAAAATGAGAGAAAGAGAGCGAGAGCAAGAGAGTAATAAACTCAAAGAAATTTGTTCTCGCATACACATGTATACACACACACATATGAATTTTTCGAAACCGTAAGGCAACAGCAAAGAGGGCGACGTCGACGCTTCTGCCACCTTATTAAATACGCCTTGGTTGAGAGAATGAGAGCGCATGCGCAGTTTGTTGTTGTGCGATGCGTACGAAAGCGTTTATTTATAAGTGTGATTTCGTCGCGTCGTCTGGCTTAAGGAAGTTAGCTGACCTCGTTAAGCTGCCCGTCGCCTGTGTGTGTTTCAGTCTTTCGAGGTACCGTGTTCAAGTCCCAGAAGAGTAAAAAAAAAAAAAACTCTCTGGTTATCTCAAAATCAATCACTGTTTAAAACAAAGTTTGGTGGGTGGTGGTGGTTGGGGTGTTGGTCTGGTTGATTTGATAATGGTGCGTGGGACCGGGGGAGGGGGACGAGACGCGGACCACCACGTCGGTCAGGTCGGGTCGGTCGTGTCTCTCCCACCCCCCACCCCAAATATTATTTTTAATTTTTTTATTTTGAGAATTATTCGTTCTTGGATCAAGTACTGAAACTCTTGAATCAATAATTATTCATACTTGGATCAAGAGCTGAAACTCTTGAATCAGGAATGTCGGGATCAAAAATTCACTCTTGAATCAAGAATTTCGCTCTTGGATCAAGAATTTTCACTCTCACCGTACTTTTGAGAACGAATGCTCTTGATTCAAGAGCGAAATTCTCTATTTTTTCTCTGAGTGCACAATTACTATTTACATTATCAATAAGTCCACGTCCACCTCGGTCAAGGTCCACCTCCTACTACTCCACAATCCACTAACGCCTCCTTCTATTCTCGCATCATCCATCCAGTGTGACCATCCTCTCAACCATTAGCACTAGTGCGGTATTGTTATTAGAATGCTTCAGACTAATTCATCCAGAGGCCCTAAGCCAGTTTATTATATAATATGTTTACACTCTAAAGAGACTCTCTGACAATAGTGCAAAACAAATATCTCTAAATCAGGTGTGCCTACGCCCTATGCGCACGCCCAGCATTCATTTCGGTTTTTCGCATAGGGATAGCCGAGTGTATATGACTAACGCCAGTAGCGGATCCATGGGGGTGGCTAAAGGGGCTCAGAGCACAAATATCTTAAATCACCAAATATTGATAACGAGCAATATAGGATTTCAGAAAAAGCTGGAAAATATTTAGATTCTTCTTATCTACTTATCTTTGCAGACAAGGTTACGACTGAAGGTCCAACTTTTCAGGCAACCAAAATTGTGTCCTAGCATTGGAACAACCCTTTGCATTCCATAAGTTTATGTGTCTCAAAAGCACGCGAAGTTTAGGATATCCGAAACATGCTAGGAACAGTTTCTTCAGAACGTGCTAAAAGAACGGAACTTTTGCAAGATTAAATGGAATCTGAAGCTCCGGAATCAAACCGAATCGACTAAAAACTCTTTTTCCTACTCGCGGGGTTGAAAAACATGAATGTGTAAAAGAAACTTACTGACGAAATGGGACTTGAGTTGAAAACTCCTCGCTTAAATGGTCGCCAAAAAAACAGTAACAACATGACGCTTTTGGAATGCTTTCGCTCATTTTTCTCACATTGTACAAGCTCTTAATGACATATTAAACTTTTTCACTACCCTGTTTTGGATTTCATGATTTTTTTTTTGGGTTTGAGATTCAAAGTAAAATTTCTTTACATTCCGGCTCTAGAGGTTTTGAATCAGAAAATTTTAAAAGCTGCAAAAGTTTATGAGCACTTGAATAATTGAAGCGAAACCGAGCTGACACAAGAAATTATTTTGTGGCACAAAAGTTGTGAGAACTCAGAGTTGAAAAAGCCCAGACTGCACTTGAGGCACTACAGCTCAAGAAATCGAAGAAATTCAATCATTTTTAACCAACTTTGCTTTATTGTTATAATTGTTCTCGACGATCCCTATCACCTTGTCAACAGCTGAATGGAATTCTTCTCTGGTGAACAGATTGAAAACCTACCTTCGTGTCAATATATCTGAGGACATAAATGTGTGTTCCAGAAATCTATAGAGATTTGGGTATAAACGCTTGCATATTGAATTAAAACTGCTTGCCTTTATATTTGAAGTGCCATAAATATGCCCGGCTACTAGATTAGATGACAAAAGTAGAGCGATTTGAAGCCGACTGCTCAAGGCCAAATAGATTTAAAGCGTACGGTTTTACCGACCTTTGATCTAGAAGCCGATCTTATTCTGATCATTTCACATATAAAGTCCTTCTAGTTTAGTTCCAAATCAAATCGTTTGTACGAAAATCTCTAGATATTTTTGAAACACACCCTTTTGACATTATATTTTCCACCAAACCTCGTCGTCTTACAACATTGGATTGTTAATTGCAAGTATTATATACATTTATGCGATTTGACCACAGTACGAAACCAGAATAAATTTTGTATTAATGATCTCATAAGAAATGTAAATGAAGGCTTAAATTAAACAAATAAACTAGCATTTTTCGTTCCAAAATAATTTTCTTGAGTGCACTTAGCCCCCCTCCCAAACTCAAATCCTAGATCCGCGCCTGGCCAACGCATAGCACATAGCCTAAGTATAGTGCAATAACAACTTTACCGACATCTACAAGAGAAATTCAATATAGTTGAAAACTATGCACAAGACTGGCACCTGAAAATCAATTCAAACAAATGCGAAAGCATACTTTTTCGTCCACCAGTTGAAAAGTGCAATAACAACATTAAAAAAAATTGGAAGCTATTCCAAATAATTAATCGAGAAAACAGATCCTATCCCTCTCTCAGGAAAAATCAAATACCTCGGAATATACTTTGATAGATTCCTTTACTTTTAACATCATATCAGCAAGCAACTAGAAAAAGCCCAAAGGGCCTTTTTTGCTTACAAAAGAATGTTTAGCTCACGATTGGTGAATAGTAGAGTAAAAGTAATTATGTTTCAGTCACTTATTAGACCAATTCTGTCGTATGGTTGTAATGTGTGGTTTAATATATCTCCATCATATATGGAAAGGCTCCGAAAATTCGAAAGGAAAATACTAAGAGCATGCACGTCGATGTATAGCAATCACACAAAGTTTATATCAAACAAGAAATTATATAACGCATCAGGCATTATAAGAATATACAACCACATCATTAACCTATCTACAAATCATATTCTAAGATTCCTAGATAATGTAGAAAACATTCTTATAAAAGCTTATTACTATCATATTTTCAATTGTGTATCTCGAATGGTTTCACTCCTCCTGAAATTTTTGTATACCTGGATAAAAATGGGTATATTCAGAACGACAATGGTATACCTACTATATATCATATATATAGGAGAGCAAACAAAAAAAAACTATAAGCGAGAAACAGTTAACAACCACAAATCATAGATTCGACAAGTCCGTATCAACGAAAGATATTTCCTTCTCTAAAAACTTAAGAAACAAATTCTGGTGGATCAAAAATCCTAGTTAATGTACCAATTTTAACACCCCATTCCATCTTACCCCCTCCCCCCCTCCCTTCCCATCACACCAAAATACAACCTCATTTTTTTTTCTCCATTTTTCACTGCATCCCCATTTATTATGAATACTATCTACATAGTTTTAAATTTTGTAAAGATGTAAGTAATTGAATTCGAAAAAGGAAAACCATTAAGTCACATATAATTTAAGCAGAGAGCTTAATAGGAGACTAGCCTAAGATTAGTATTAACACTTTGTTCAATTAAGTACATATATAAGCAATATTGAAATAAAAATAAACATTAAAAAAAAAAAAAAAATATAACAACTTTATATGTGTTCTATCTTCTCCTTCTCTCCTATTCCTCTTCCATACTCAAACACAACAACAATAATGTGTATGCGTCGTCTTCAGCGAAGGTTTAGTTGTTGGCAGCGAATGATTTCGTATGTATCCGACAGACACGAGCAGATATACAAACGAAATTCCCGTTTCTCTTTCTATTTCTTCTGATTCTTATTGTTTGACAAATGTTTTTTTCATTTGTATTGATATCTACGCGGCCGTAAGCTGATTTTGGGCTTCTCTGCTCTAAATATTAACAAAATTTAGCCTTCTTTGATGAAATAGAGCAGGTTCTCTTAAGAGAAGTTTGACAACCAACTATTTAGAGATATATGACAAGTGTAAAAACAGCTTTAACCAATTTCTAAGAACCAAATCATACCGGCTCGGAACCGGGCTTGAACTGAGATAATATCTAATCAACCTACACAATAAATTTAATTTTAAAAACTTCAATAATTCTTGACAGTTTCTTACTAGTTCAGAATCGGATTTCAACCAGCAAAATATCTAGCTACAATTAACCTCAAAACGAATTTTAAAATTTACAGCTTAGCTTATTACAAATAATTAGTTCCGAGCCACTTTTGAACCGGCTCTTACTGGGTTTTATTCAGTAAACCCAATTTGAAGTTCATAGTTCAAATTATAAGAGAGATATGGCTCTGAATCACTATTGAACCGGTTCAAACTGACTCTCAACCGGGTGGGAACTGAAAATAAATCTATTTAACTTCTACCTAAACAACGAAATTAATTTTTAAAGCTTCAATATTACTGAAACGATTCAAATTTAACTCCACTAAACTTTTAACATATATAGCTTAGCCAAAACATAAAATTTGCTCCGAACAACTTATGAACCGCTTTATACTAGTTTTGGAACTGGTATAGAACCGGTAAATTTATATCAGAGACCAATTTCTCTGAATCGGTTCAAATTGACTCGGAGTTGGGCTTGACCTAAAAAAATTATAGAACTCCATATAACCAACCTACACAACGAATCTCAGTATGAAAGCTTCAATAATTCTAAACCGGTTTAAAATCAGGTTCGAACCGGTAAAAAAAAAACGAATTTAAAAAAATTTATAGCTTAAGTAATTTAGAAATTTTTACTCTGAATCACTTTTGCACCAGTTCAATCTGGTTTTGTAACCGTTTTGGAATCTTCACACAAAATTTTAAGTTCCTGTGAACCACTTTTAAGCCGATTCGAACTTGTAGAGAATCAGTTTTGGAATCATTTCAATATTTGTCTCCATATGATTAAGCTAAAGAGGGGGAAAGAGAAGGAAACAGGGGGAAAGAGTGACTTAGCAGTGACTTAACAGTAACTTAAGCTAAGTCCAATTCAAGCACCAATTTCATAGTTCCTAGCTTAAATAATTTCTGAGATATAGTTCTAAAGCACATTTAAAGCGTTTGTTAAGGGCAAGGAATCGGTATTGAATCAGTAGAATAAGTAAATCTATATTACCAACTTACAGACCTTATTTCGAGTTTATTGATCCAATAATTTCCGTGGTAACGTTCTAAACCATAAGGGCGCACGCACACATGCAGCTGAAAGATGAACTGACAGCTGACCGTGATATTTTAAAACCAACATGCTTGATTGATTTCGCAAAGCTGAGCTTTCAACTAGATTTTAAAGATCCATCCAGTGCTTGTTGTGCACACTAGCATGCAGGGAGCGTGGTTCTATGTTAAGATCAGCCTTTAGTTCTGCCGTCAGTTCATCTATCAGCCGTATGTGTGCGCGCGCGCTTATAGTTTAACGAGAGCGTAAGTTAAAGTCGGCTCTAACCGACTTCGATATACCCGTTACTCATGGAAACAAATGTTTATTAGCCTTCCTGTATGCCTGAGGTGGGTCAGCCGAAAAGTATGCAACATTTTTTAACTCGGCTATTTATTATCCGCCAGATATTAATAGACATTTGTCAATTACTAAATCCAACATAAATGACTCCAAATTCATCACGATAAACAGATCAGACAACAAAACTTTTGAAAACGTCGGTCAAGCCCGACTATTACATACTCTGCACCCTTAATGTCGCAGCTCGAATTTGGTCACAAGTCAAACGGCCAGTTAACACACAACGCACAACGCAGTGCGCTCTCTAAGTCTCTCTCTCTCTCTCTCTCACTAAGATTGCTGCTGAACGCAATGCTTAGGTTATGGGTGGGGTGGGTGGTGGGTGTTAACTGACCGTTTTTTGCTCATAACTTGAGTATCGTTCATCCGATCTTTATCATTCCTTCAGCAAATCGATAAATAATTTTGAGTACTAGATATCTCTAGAAAGTACGAACCATCTATCATCAAAACTGTAGGAGATATGACGTTTTTTCCAAATTGCGGGGGCGTGAGGGGGCGTGGCAAAAATTGAAAATAAACTTGATCTGCGTGCAGACAATAGGAGTCTACATTTCAAATTTGGTTGCTCTAGCTCTTCTAGTCTCTGAGATCTAGGTGTTCATACAGACAGACGGACAGACGGACATGGCTATATCGAATCGGCTGTTGATGCTGATCAAGAATATATATACTTTATATGGTCGGAAATGATTCCTTCTGGCTGTTACATACATTTGCACGACTTTAGTATACCCTTTTACTCTACGAGTAACGGGTATAAAAATACTGAAAAATATTTTGTATGTCAAATAAAATTTAAACGTAAAAATTATACATTTTCTTTCATTATTTTTATCATTTTCCTTATATTTTCAGTTTGAGGCAAAAGATATCAAATTCTACAAAATTTTTTCTACTCCGAATTTTTATTATTTGCAAGACAACTTTGCTTGGAGTTATAGACTGCATTGTTGTACCCTAGTTGTATATTTTCCCTTAATTTAGCGTTTCAGTTAATAAATTGTACAGTTTTTACTAGTCAATTCTGTTTGTTGATTGCTTTTAGTGCCTGTTTCGTACAACTCGTCACTTTAATTAAACTCTTGTGCGTTTTTATTTTTGTTTTAGTTGCTCGCTCTTCTTGTTTAACACTCTTTCTGAGGCGCCGCTTATTAACGCGTTTCCTGTACACACCACGCCCACATCCTCAATTGAAGCGACTCGCTCGCACTCGCACTTCTCATTTTGTTTGTTATTAATTATTCCGAGTTTTAAAACTTTGCCGCCTCGTGGCTGCGTTTTTTGGCCAATTGAATTATTACGCCAAAGACAAAGAGAAGCGGGAGGAGGAGGAGGAAGCTGGATTCGATGGAGTGGGCAAGGAGGAGGGAGCATAATGGCGTTTGCTTTCATTATAAAAGTAGCAACGGCTAGCATAAATATTTAAGCAACTGACAATGAGATAACAAACGATGAGAAAAGGTAGCCAAGGGCAAAGTGAAGAGAGGAAAAGAACTGACAGGTTGAAAATGAGGTCAAATTTTTTTTTGTCTTAGATGTAATAAGGCAAAGGAGCTGGGTGGAGGAGGAGGAGGAGAAGGAGGGGGGGAGGTGGACTGTGCAAATGTTGGTAGTCCATTCATCAGTTAGTACATGGCAAGTAAATTAGGATGTTAATGAAGTTGAAGGGGTATCTAGATTTTTGGAAAGAGTTTGTACATTCAAAGAGATGGAAATTTTTGTGCAAAAAATACGAAGCAAACGCTTTGAAACCGAACAGTAGTCATATATCTATGTCTATATCTTTCAATACCTTTCCATTGATATATATCATGTCCTTGAAGGATCAATATTAAGGATATTAAATAATAAGTAATGTTGATTACTAAATATATGTCGAATATCCATTTATAGTATCCACAAAAATGTAGAAAATATGACGTTTTTCCCCAATTTCGCAGGGTATAATAGTAAAATGGGCAATTCATACGTTAACACGAAACACGAAGTTTGTTTCGGAACAAGGCCGATTAACGTTTTTTGAGCATGTCGTATTATTAAAAGAATAACGTGTATAACTGTATAGGCTGTTGCTGTCTATGGAAATGAGATGTCAATAAGAGTGCACCTATAGGCTGATTGAAGTCTGATTAAAGGTTTGGACTGGCATGCAAATATAAACCGTTACTGTTCCGGAATTCCTGTGTTGAACAAGGGCCTTATTGACCCTGAAGCGAAGGCATGTATATTTACGTAAATATGTGAGCTGACAAAGTGGACAAAGAGTTTGTCTACTCAGCGGTTTGACATGCGCTGTCTTACGTTACACATGAGAACTGATGTTTGGTGCGCTTGGATTAAAATGTGTTTAGTAATGTACAGACGAAGTGTGACATACAATCGCTGCCATCTGGTGTTATTCTGAAATCGGTTACGAAACATATTTTTCAAAAATAATTTCTTCTGATTTGAATTTGATTGGATTTGGATAGATATTCGGATAGATAATTAAGCCAAATTTTGGTTTGATAAATTCCTTAAGGCCCGTTCTTAGCCATTTTCTTATTTCTGAGAGAAAAGTAGCAAAAAGTAACCATTTGAAATAGCAGCCCATCTCCCGCCCAAGCGACCAAGAATCAAACCTTGTTTTCGATGCACCACAATAATTTTGTTTACAAGGTATCTCTAGAAGGTACGAACGATCTATCTTCAAAACTGTAGGAGATATGACGTTTTTTCCAAATTGCGGGGGCGGGAGTGGGCGTGGCAAAAATTGAAAATAAACTTGATCTGCCTGCAAGTATAAGAAATATATGCCCCATACATGTCAAACCTCTATCTCTTACCATCTCTGAGATCTCTTCGTTCATACGGACGGACGGACGGACGGACGGACAGACGGACATGGCTATATCGACTCGGCTGTTGATGCTGATCAAGAATATATATACTTTATAGGGTCGGAAACGATTCCTTCTCCCTGTTACATACTTTTGCACAAACTTAATATACTCTATGTACCTTCGGTACAGAGTATAAAAAACTGACAACACAGAAACCAAGGTGGCGTTTCATCAAGAAAACTCTGATTTTAAAAGTTTGTGTAAGGAAAAGCAAGGCGAGTATCAAACACGTATGCAAACTGCCAAAGTAGTAAGGACTTCTGGACGCTAGCAAGAAGGTTAAATGGAGGCTCGGCTCGAAAGACAGTTCAAATCGACCCAACAGCGTTAGCAAACTATTTTATACTCAGCAAGTCCCGTCAACCAATATAGCTACGCCTTACCTAAGCTCTCTATAAACGAGCTGGATAAAGAAATATCGACATCGGAAGTCATAGCCGCAACAGCACGCTGCAAGGACAATAAAGCGCCGGGAATTGATAGAATACCGGCAGAATTCTTAAAGAATTCTTAACACAGGAATACAACAAAATATATGATAACGGGCAGGTACCAGACTCCTTTCGGCAGAACGTTATCTACCCAATATTTAAGAAAGGAGACCCCGAGATCCCGAGTAACTGCAGAGGTATTTCATTCCAAAATGTGGCGCTAAAAATATTTGCGGCGGTTCTTCAAAAGAGACTAACAGAGTGGGTAGACACAAACAATATACTCAACGAATGCCAAGCCGGATTCCGAAAAGTATAGTACACTGCTCGCCACTTGAATAGGACACCTCTAAAGTCGATTTTCTATAGTTAATTGCTGCTAAACCAAGCCATCTAGGAAAATAATTTTTGTTTTCTTATAAAGTTTATTTAAATGTAGTAATTAGACGAAAATTACAAAATTATTCAAAAGTTGTAAGTATACAAAAAACATTGTTAACCAATAAGTAACAAATTTTGGAGTCTTCATTTTGCACCACTTGAATAGGACACTTTATCTAAAAACAATTTAAGAATATTTCAATCCTTTTCAAATAAAAATATTACTTAAATAAGAAATTACCAACATGTTTTTAAACCAAAAAAAGTTTTTAATAGTGTGTTGAGCCTCCTTTTTTCTCCAAAACCTCACACATTCGGTCTGGAAGGGATGCATACAATTTTCCCAAATAATTCAACGATATCGAGCCCCATGCTAATATGATAGCTGCAATTAGTTCGGGAACGCTCGAATATTGCTGACCTGATCCATATACTTTACGTGTTAGCCATCCCCACACATTCTCAATGATATTCAAGTCCGGTGAATGGGGTGGCTCGCTATATACGATTTAACAATCCGGGCCGTATGTATAGTGGCATTATCATGTTGATAAATCCATTTTAGATTTGCCAAAACAAGAGTTTGGAAGTGTGGAAAGGCCTCTTTCAATATACCATTATAACACAACGCATTCATGGTGGTTGGAATAAATTTAAGCTCACAGGTGCCATAATAGGAAATGGCCCCCCATACCATAATACCTCCAGCACTGCTGTGCAACTTATCCAGATGGTGTGGTTCTTTTCGAAGATCATGAAAATAGTAGCTGTTGCCATCGGGGCCCTCCAAATTAAACTTTTTTTCGTCCGAAAAGACAAGACGTTGCCACTCCGAAGTCCAGGTGACATGTGCGCGCGCGAAATCAAGGCGTTGTAACTTCCGAGACGGGTTAAGAGGTGGCTTCTTCTTGATTTTTAGTCTCTTCAGGTGTGTAGCATTATTAATAACACGACACATGGTTGTCAAACTTGCTTTAACGTTGCATTTTTCCCTTATCTTGGCCAAAGAGTCGTGCGAATTGGAAGCTTCTCTTAATATAAGTCGCTTGTCCACGATGGTAAGCACACTGTGGGTGCGGCCCTTCAAGTTTTTACCATAATTAGCATCATTATTAAAAAAATTTGTTATGGCGTGACGGCTCCAGTCGACTTTTTTTGCTATTTTGGCAATAGAAAGGCCAGAATCCTTGTAAGCTTGGATTTTTCCTTTCTCCGACTCAGATAATGAAGTGCCACGCCCCATTTTAATTTTTTTTTAATTTTATATACACTTCAATTAAAGCAAAAAGTTTAAGTAAACCAAAATTTGTGTGCACGTGTCAACGATACCGACCAAATAAAATGCATGTTCTATTCAAGTGGCGCAAAAAGTCCATTGAATTTTTGCGAATGCTCACATAAAGTGCAAACAACTTTATAACGGTTCTATTCCAAAACTTGGAATATACCAGAAAGAGCGAAGAATGCTTGCACAAAGATAATATGCAAAAAATATCGTTATTCTACCATTTCGTTTTCGAGTTACGAGCAGTTTTAAAGAGAGCATACAGGGTGTCCTATTCAAGTGGCGAGCAGTGTATCTTTGTACTGTCCAACGTTGCTAATATGTATCTTGAACGGAAAAAAAAGCTCTTTCTATTTTTTGTGGCATTTCGAGCGGCCTTTGGTACTATAAACAGAGGTTCCTTAATGTACAAATTGAGTAACATTGGTATATCCACTAAGAAGATATATCCGTTTTGCAAAGCATGTACGAGAAAAACAGAACAACGGTATGGGATGGAAATGAGCACTCTAAATGGTTCGACACTAACACAGGAGTTAAGCAGGGATGTCTAATAAGTCCATTATTATTCTCCTTATACTTAAATGATCTGCACACCATATTTATCAGGCGGAATACAAATAGGCAGTATGAAATGCAAAGCGCTTATGTAATCAGACGATATGGTGATTATGGCGGAGAGCGCTGATGAAATGCAACGAATGATTGAGCAGACGGAGCTATATTGTCGACAATGGGGCTTAGAAATAAACAAGGATAAGTCGAAAATAATGGTTGTGTGGAATGGAAGAGGGCGACGCCCCGAAAATGAAAGATGGATACTTGATGGCTACGCACTGGAGGTTGTTAAAGAATACACATACTTGGGAGTAACATTAACACAAAACATGAACTTAACCACAAACTGAAGGATGCTCCAATGGCGGTGAGCAACACATGGTAAAGCTTCATGGGAAAGAAAGGCATTGCAAATTCGGCCAAATATCAGCTTTTCCAGGCTATTGCAAGAGTGATAATGCTGCGGAAGTATGGGGACATCAAAGTTACAATGACGTGGAAAAATTGATGAGAAACTTCCTTAAAAAGTTATTTCGACTGCCAGTGAATACCCCAAGCTATGCACTATACCTAGAAACAGGTCTATCGGCGATGTACCTCAACACGCTGTCGACTCATTTTAGGTATATAAACAAAATCATGGGACTGCCGCAACATCGACTGCCGAAAATAGTGACGCTAGAAATACTCAGGGAGAAAACGCAGTGCTGCAAAAATTGGCAGCAGCTCTTTATTGCACACAGTGTAGAGTGCGACGTTCTAAATACTGAAGAATGGAATGCAGCGCAGGACAAAATTCATAGATTTCAGTGTGAAGCTCAAGCCAGAAGAAGCGAATCGAGAATATGGTACCGTCAGCTCTACTATAACCTTGGCATAATCGCGATCGAGAGAAGACATAGTTTACCTTATAGCATTATGCCCTATCCTGGCGGAGTATAGAGTAGCATATTTTAATAAAATCTATTTGACACAGAAGGAGGCAATTGAACTACTCAATGGGAAAAATTGGCAGGAATTTGCGAAATTCGTCAAACTAGAAAAATTAGATCGTGCTTAGAGAAGGCTGGAACAGAAACTTAGTCATAGAGGAGAGCTTTTTCGAAGAAGACATTAAGTAGGGTGTTATTGGTGTTGAAAAAGTGTGTAGAGATCAGATAAGTTACTGGTTTTAGTCCCAGTGATTTCATTGCCATTAAAAGATGCGGTTCTTGGAGTAAGTTGCTATTGAAGTCGCCAGCAATGATAATGTCTGTATACGTCAAGGATAGGTTACCTAATGTGATTACCGTCGACACACACCCGACTATCATTCTTAAGTCAATGTTCAGATTGGATATTTCGATAAATAGACATTCGATTGGACAATCCTCTAACACTTAAGACTTTTCACACGATCAGAACGAAACATATTATAGCTATTACATTACAACAAGTTCCAAAATTCCAAAAAAATTTCAAAAAAATATTGCTTTAAAAGGGTATTAAAGTTTCTCCTTCAATTAAGCTACAAATTCTTTATTTCAATCTCCTCCCTCAACCCCCTTCAATGGGCTTTGTTTATTTCAGCTACAATTTCGCCGGCTTTTATCAAAAGGATATGGCGCGAGGCAAACTGAAATATTTATATGCGTGTTGATTTCTGTTTGCTGAATTTAACCTTTTGCCATTTGGGAAGCTCACTTCCCCTCTTGGTGCACACACACACGAACACACACACACACATATGTAGTGCAGATGCCCACTTGAAGATAAGGTCTCTAGGCAGCACAACAAAAAAAGCAACAAAAAAAAGAAAAAGGGTCAAAACGCATGTGAAGCATCCCCAAACCATTCATTGCTCGCCTCATTTAACTGTGGCCATAAATATTCTAACCCAACAGCAGCGGGGGCAGCGGCAAGATAATAAACTTTGTAATTAATTTTGCATCGTTAAATTGTGCCTGAAGAAGAACCGTTTCGAGAGCAATTTTAATCGGATCGACTCACGATTTCGTTACATTTTTTACAGCTAGACGAAAACACCCATATATACATATATATGTATGTATATATCCTCTCCCCATGGCCGCCAATTCATATTCATAACTTTTTATGAATTCATCATCTTTATCGCCATCGCACCATAAAAATTGCATAATCATAAGAAATTATATACTTACATGCCACACAGTGGCCAAAGCCTGATTATCCAGTTTTATTATGCTCATTACACCACACACACACATAAGTTATATCGGGAACTTCCCATATTAATCTTGTATATTTTTTCTTATTTTTTTGTTGTATTCTATTTACAGATTCCAGCGGCGAACTTGGCTGGGCATTCACCCTAATCATAGTTTCAATCATATCGGCTCTTATAGGTGCTATTGTAATGGTCATAGTTCTAAGATGTAGAAGGTAAGTCAAATGAAATTGAAAAAAGTGGGATTATAAGCAAATTTTAACTAGCTTAAAATCGAAAATGTATCAAAAATGGCGCCATCTATGTGACAACAAACGGACTAAGTGGTATCAAGTTATACTTGACAGAAATTGCGTATTTGATATTCAGAGAATATGATTTAAATTTGAATAATAGTTTAAAAGTCCGTCATAAAACATATAACATAATCAATCAAATTCAAATTTAACTCATAACTAGAAAAATGAGAAATTTTGTATCAAATGATCCAATCATGTTTGAAAAGCTAGAGTATTATCTGGGACACAAGTCTTCTAACTGGATTTTCAAATAATAAAATAAAATCTCTTGATGTTCTGTGACAACAACGGATTTTTTGAGAGTTTTGCAAACCAACCGAGAGCAGAATCTCTAGAGATTTCCAGGAAACACCCCATACAGACATTAGTTCGATTTAAAATCGATTAACTGACTGACTGAGAGTTTCAAAAACGTCCAGACCAAACGGCAAATTTGTGATTCACACGATGAAGTAAACTTCCTAAAGTTAAGAATATGACTTGCATCTCTCGGCTTCTGAGAAAGCTTCATGAAGTGTGCTTCATCTTGTAAGCAATTTTCAAAATTTTATTTATAGTATTGAAAAGAGTTTTTCACAGTGGTTTTGTTCAGTGGCGTAAGTCGAAGGTGCAGTACGTATCGTGCAAGCGCTACAGAAGTCACTCATATCTCTTTTCGGCTTTTGCATTTTGCTTTTTGCCCGGCACGTTATTTCTCTCTGAACACACACAATGAATAATTTACCGTTACTTGTCTTGCCTCGGTTGAAGGTTACAACAACAGCAAACAAATGCTGTTGTTGCATTGCGTTAAATTTTGGTGGTCTTGTTAATTCCAAGAAAATATCTGGCAGAAGCGATCACATGCTGCTGCTTCGACTTACGGCACTGAACAAAATCATCATCAAAATCAGAAAGAGACGTCTGCTGCTGCTGCTTTTATTTTTCTTAATAATCGTTTTTTGCTTTTGATTTTACTGCGACTTCTGTTTTCATCGAAAGCTGAGTTCATATTGATAAGTTGAAAAAAGTCGAAGCTGTAAAAAGTAAACATTTTGTAACTTTTGCTACTTTGACAGAAGCAATTTAAACACTGGTTTTTCATCTACACTAAGAATCACATTCCGCATCTATTCCATTTACTCCACCACGCTAAAAAAAAAATCAATCAAAATCTTTTCGTACGTAAGTTTCGTGCCTTTTGTCCAATCTATTGGGGTTTTCACAACAGATAGTAATTATGTCCTAAGTTTTAAAAGCAAGATTTTACCAGCACAAACAACTTACTCAAACCAAGTACTCAGTTCGACAAAAAAAAACAATTTTTTTACAATAATTCATATAAATAGATTTAAAGCAAAACCAAAAGTTTTCCTGTTAATGAGTCACAAAAGTGGGTTTATGTCGAACCGATTATTAGGTTTTAAAGGATTTTTACGATCCAAAAATCGTTGGAAAAAATTGTTAAATTTATTCAATAGTTCTGTAATCAGGGGTGAAACCCTCCTAAAAATCGAGAGAACCTAGATTCAAGTTCAGGAATAATTTTGTTTTTCTGTAACTCAAAAAAACTTTATTTAAATTGGAAAAACCTTAAGTATTTCGTGTTCTTCTAATGGGGTAATTTTAGGCCGTCCTCTTTTGCTGCAGTTAAAACATTGTTGATCTCAGTTGTTCTCCTACGCGTTTCGGCTAGCTTTTGCTGCCTTCTTCAGGGATTTCTTCCCTTCTTAGTATTCCCTTCCCTTCTTAAGTATTTCATTTATCCTCATACATATTTGGCAGTGTAGAGTCTCAATTAACAATTATAGCATTCTCTGACTCCGGTTTGCTGTCCTGGCTGTAAGACGGTGTTAAAGGTACTAAAAAGGCTGTTTTTATATAAGAATATACGTGTTTGTGATTTTGAAAGTTGTACTATTGGTGTTGATATACAAAAACAAGTAAGAAAGTCGGTCAAGCCCGACTGTAATATACTATGTACTGATACGCTGCGGCAGCGAACTTTCTTCCTGTATGAACTCACAGATCTCAGAGTTCGTAAGACATAGAGATTTGACATGTATGGGACATAAACTTCTTATACTTGTAGGCAGATCAAGTTTATTTTAAATTTTGGCCACGCCTCTTCCCGCCCCCGCCATTTGGAAGAAATATCTCCCACAGTTTTATAGATAGATGGTTCGGACCTTCTACACTTCCGAAGGAGTGATAAAGATCTGATGAACGATACTCAAGTTATGACCAAAAGAAAGTTACTTACCCCGCCCTGGCAGTAGTGGCATCATCTATTGGTCAGTTCTGAAAATCCCTCATTGTTCAATGCAAGTAGTGGTGCCATCTGTTGTTCAGCAACGCTGCTTTCAGCTGCTACTCCAGGTACAGAGTATATTACAGTCGGGCTTGACCGACTTTCTTACTTGTTTTCATTTCATTTCATTTTAAAAAGCGGTGTATCTGATATTAAAACCAGTATTCCTATTCATTACTGAGGATATTCTAAATAATGGTAGGCGGTGTTCAAGGTACTGGACCCATTTCATACAATAAATCGGTGGTAGTGGATTTGTACGATATTATTATCAAACAATTAGGGTGTTAAAGATACTTATACATACTTATATACTTCAGTAAGACTAGATTTTTATATTAAAGGCGGTGGAGGAGTTGTTTAACAATACAATTAAATCGATAGTAGGCGGTAATGACGGTATTAAAAAGTGGCGTAAGACTAGGTTGAAGGTACTAAAGGTGTCAAATGAACGGTTTTACATTAAAAAAAGCGGTGCTTCGCGTTATTAAAAGTGTTAGTATGCAGTATCGAAGATATTTAAATGATATGGTAGAAAAAGTAAGTGAAATGGTAGAAAAAGTGGTTTAATATTAAAAGACGCTAAATGACAGTAATAGAGATATTAAAAGGGCCAATAGAAGGTAATAGAAGGTGGTCGGGCGTGGCGTACCAGTTGTATGTGTGGCTACTGGTGCGGTAGGTTGTGGTTTCAATCCCGCCTCGGACCATCTAATAGGCAAAGTTTTTTCTTTCTTTAGAAAAAAGCTTTTACACACCCGGTCACCTTCACCAGCTACTGGCGGCACTGTGAAGTAACTAGCCATGGAAAAGCAAACATTCTCTAACTATTGCCGTTCATATGCGGCGTTAAACTGTAGGTCCCTTTCTCTTGTGCGAAAAATTATAAGCACACACGCCAAGAGATTGAGAGAAGCTTGGCCCTGGCCCTCCTGGAGGTGCTGTTTGAGCCAATTTTACTGTATAGAAGGTAATGAAGATACTAAAAAGTATTGGTTGGCGCTGCTTAAAACACTAAAACAGTACAGTGGGCCGTTTAGCAATAAACCTGCCCTTTGGAATTCCCAAGCGGTTATACCAATGCTGGCATAAGATGGAGTCTGCTGACTTGCAGAAGCCAGGCAAAGACTGCTGATGATTGAATCAGGAGGTTCATTAAACAGCTGTACAGTTAACCAGCCTCCTTTGTGGTGTGTGTGTCTTGTTTTAATAAGTTATGAGTAGACATCGGATTTTATGCACTTTTTTCAATGAAGGTTGATTGAGGTGAAAATTTGGAATTATGCTAACTTAATAACCCACTTTCCATTGGAAACTGCATATTCAATATATGCCAATTTTGCATATGCAAAATATGCAATAAATAGTCAAAATATGTAATTGTATAAAAATGTATAAAAATGGCGAAATTTACAAAAATTCATATTCTTGAGCTTAGATTATTATAAAGAATATATAGATGGCATATATAGACGGTTAAATGGAAGTTGTAGACCGAGCAAATGAAAGGTGTACCTTGAAAGTTCTAAAATATTCTGAAATTTCTAAATTGTTTATTAATTCAGATTTTTATGAAGATTTTATGGACGGCTAGAGTACACGGGTAAATAAAGGAGATGTGGAACAAATGGTCAAGCAAATTGAGAAATTTCAAAAATTCTCATTTGAGTTTAGATTATCATAAAGAACGGTAAATCGGCGGGTAAATAGGAAGAGAAGATCAAATGGTCAAGAAAATCGCGAAATCGCCAAATTTTCAAAAGACCTAAGATAACTATCAAGGTTGGATAGATGGCAATTGAAGACGCGTATATAAGAGGCTTAGACCAAAAACCGCGAAATTTGTCAAATTTTCCTTTGAGTATTTACAAAAGCGCAGGCGTTGGTAAATAAGAGCCGTCGTTGAACAGGTCAAAATTTGCCAATTTTTCATATGACCAAAGATTATATGAAGACTTAATAGACGGCAATAGTAGACGTGTAAATATAGGAAGTGCAGATCAAACTGTTAGTTTGAGTTTTCATTTTTCGCGAAATTTGCAAAATTTTATGAGTTTTGGGAATCATTTAGATGCGATAAACGGCAATTTTGGACGCGTAAATGGTTAAATCCAACGGTCCAAAAAGTTGCGAAATTTATAATGTAGACAGGTAAATTGACGGGTCAAAATCAAGCGGACCAAAAATCCGGATACATACAAAATTTTATGATTAGTTCAGATTATCATGAAGATTTAATAGTTGGCAATTAAAGACGGGTAAATAGGAGGTGTCGGTCAATCGTTTAAAGAAATTTCAACATTTGGCAGTCAACCCTTGTCGAACTTGTTTTGCTAACCATGACCAAGTGATCTAATTAGGATATTATGTCACAAAAATATGCAAATTCTGCAGTTAAAGACGGTGTAATAAAATTTATTTAAGCAGTTTTGAAAAGGGGTAAGTTTTTAAGAAAAAATATCCAAAAGAAAAGAATAATGTGACTGTTTTAGTGACCTCTTGGAATTTTAGCAGGCTCCAGGTCAATAAGTTATGTTTTTGTTCATCACAATTCTAAAAACAAGACACACCACAAAGGAGGCTCGTTGACTATATAGCTATTTCATGAATCACCACGATACAATCATCAGCAGTCTTTGCCTGTCTTTTGCGGGTTAGCAGAGGTAGCATTGCTATAATCGGTTGTGAATTTGAAAGGTAGGCTTATAGCAAAATCCGACATCAGCAACCTACGCCAATATATAAATATATAAATTTTATGAAGTTCACGGGTCGAAACAAACAGATTTATTCACTGCACTTTGACTACTTAAACTTTAGCATGAGTTAGGCCCAAAAATCCGGATATATACAAAATTGTATGATTAGTTCAGATCTTCATGAAGATTTAATAGTTGGCAATTAAAGACGGGTAAATAGGAGGTGTCGGTCAATCGTTTAAAGAAATTTTAACGTTTGCGAAATTCTTATATGAGTTTAGATCAGAGATGGGCGCGTCGCGACGTTCACAATGCACACGAGGCAGCGCTGCCTGTGTGTGCATTGTGAACGTTGCGACGCGCCCATCTCTGGTTTAGATTGACACGCAGACGGGTATATCGACGGGTAAATAGGAGGTGAAAATCATACGAACCAAAAACTCGTGAAATTAGAAAAAAAAAGTTTAACGGGCTTAGATTATCATGAAGATTTGATAGATGTCAATTGTATATTAAGTTTCACTTCTTCGTAATGTGCTTAAAATTCTAAAGGGGGCGCAGCAACGCACTCCGGGTGCCTGGTATATAAATATGTATTGCAAAACAGTTTGATGGCAAATCTCTTAGCCATTTTTGAATTAAAATGTGTTTTTCGGCATTTAAATTGATTACAAGTTGAATTGGTGACGTTGATTTACAAGTTCAAACAGATTTGCAACAAAATCAGAAAATTGTTAGCACTGAAACATTATGTAATTTCATAAAAACAGGTTTTTATTGTTGCATATTTTGCATAATTTTTTATGCAAATATGCAATTTATGCAAAATTGTATTTAGCGGATTTAGATCATTGATCAATAAAAATAAGATGTGTGCAATCAGAACTTAAATCGGACATGCGGTTCAAAATATGCAAAATCCGATGTCTAGTTATGAACCAACATAACTTATTGACCTGGAGCCTGCTAAAAGTTCTATGATTGCTAACAATATTAAAACAAATCTATGATTAATCTTAGGTTAAAGCCCTTAAATAAAGTTTTTTGGTTTACAATACTCACAGCGAGAAGTCTCCATTTCAAACTGTGAAGTGTGAACTAGAAATTGAAAATCAAATAAGACTTTTGTTCAAAAAGAAACGACTAAAGCGATGATCGGATATGTTCGCCATGGTCATCTGCTATATATAATGTTTGTATGTCCAATTGAAAACACATTAGTTTTTATTTACACTAATTTTTCTAATTATTCACATCAATAAACAAAAATTTTGTATCTAAATTTATAACTCCAAGCACAACATACATTAATGCACAGCTAAATATTTTTCAATTTAGTTTTAATTTATAAAATTTGTTCAATTTATATAGCTACAAATTGAAATTTATTATTATAATTTCAACAGTTTTCAATTGTTTAGATAAATTTTGTATACAAATTTCAATTAATGGACCAGGCTTTAAAAAAAATTGTTTAATAAATAGTCACCTCAACTGGCATTTAGCTAGAAAAAATACCATAATTAGTCACGATAAAGCTTAAACAGACACACATGAGTGGACGGGGCTGGCGAGTGCATTCAACTCGCTTAACCCATGGACGACCCCAGCGATCCGTCATGTTTCGCGACATTTACAGCGCCAGACAAATTGAATATATACGCGAAAATATCTGAGCTGTGGGATCTATGTAACTATAAAGATTTACAATGCCTTGCCCACACCACACTACACCACACCACAACAAACAGCAATTCAATTAAACGCCCACCGCAAAATAAAACCTTTTAAGTGTAAGTAAGAATAGCGGCAAAATAATCAAGTCCCAAAACAAAGGAACATGAAATTGCTTTATTACTTAATTGCTCTTTAAGAGAAACACACAACATTTTTTTTTGCCACAGGCGGTTATTGCTTATTTTGGGAGTCAAACTCCATCAAAGGCGTAGAGTGGGTCACACACAAAAATCGCGACAAGATACATTTAAATGGGCATTCAGTTGAGTTTCACTAGAGGGGCGTGGCAAAGTTTGGGGGGGGGGGGGGGGAACTACCAGTTGACTTTGGCGGGGGCGGCGTCTTGTCTACACACGCGAGTGCCAAATTAACCGAAATTTTCGATTGCCAGCTTCCACTTGGAAGTCGGACGCCTGGCCACATGTCGAGTCCAATTAAATTGTCATGTCGTCTTATTTGGCGGCATGTTTGCATAAAATTAATTTTGTTTTTTTTTTTGTTTGCGCAAAATAATTTGCCAAATGCAAAAACAAACAAACAAGTTAAAGTTGCAAATTGGCTAAAAAGTGTGGGCAGAACAAGGGGATACCCTGTAAAGAAATGTAAAATTAGCTTCTATGTTTTTCTTATAATAATTCAAAGTTTACATCTGACTGGCTCAAGGTCTATGGTTGAGTATAATTCTATATAAACTACACAAATCAACAGATATTAATTACAACATTTTGGAATAGCAATTGGGTATGTTCGTCGAATAACCAAATTCTCTCATCAGCGAACTTGCTTTGCTGTTCACACTTCAAACAAACATTCCAGTAAGTATTTAAGCTTCTTTAGGCGGCGATCTTAAAAACTTTAGTAGACTAGTTTAGCGAATAAATTTGTCTGAGCAAATTTCAAGATCTAAAAGTGCCTTAGGGCACTTAACACTGTTTTGTTAGTAACCAAAGCTTACGCTCAGAGAAACAATAGATACTTGAATAGAGAATTTTTGATGTCAAAAATACGATAAGAATAAAAATTATGTTTAATTCAAGCATCAATCAATTTGAGAACGACTTAAGCCTTAATTCAAGTATGAAGTTCCAAACAATTCAAGAACAAACGAATTTGCATGAGCCTTCGTACTCTATATATTTGTTCTCCGTACTTGCGAGAGTGCAACATCATAGTAAAATATTTGTAGTAATTTGAAATATCAAAAACATCACTTGAGAATTTGAACTTGGTTGGTTTGCAAAACTCTCGAAACTCTTTCCGTCGGTGTCATTCAACTTCAAGAGATTTAATTTTCTTATTTGAAAATCTAGTTAGAAGTGTTGTATAATATAAACTTTCATCTCTAAAACAGGGTTGCATCTCTTGTTTAAAAAAACAGTGGATGTCATGGGACGCCCGGTACAAACGAAGTCTTTTACGATGATAAGTCTGATTGTAAAAAGTTAAGTCACTGTCAAGTCACGGTCAAGTGACTGTTTAGTTACTGCTAAGTCACTGTTAAGTCACTGTTAAGTCACTGTCAAGTCACTGTCAAGTCACTGTCAAGTCTCTGTCAAGTCCCTGTCAAGTCACTGTCAAGTCACTGCCAAATCATTGTCAAGTGACTGTTAATTCACTGTTGCGTCACTGTTAAGTCACAACAGTGACTTCACTGATAAGTCACCGTCAAGTCACTGTTTAGTCACTGTCAAATCACTGTCAAGTCACTGTCAAATCACTGTCAAGAGACTGTTAAGTCACTTTTACGTCACTGTTAAGTCACAACAGTGACTTCACTGATAAGTCACCGTCGAGTCACTGTCTAGTGACTGTTTAGTCACTGTCAAGTGACTGTTAAGTCACTTCTACGTCACTGTTAAGTCACAACAGCTACTTCACTGATGAGTCACCGTCAAGTCACTGTTTAGTCACTGTCAAATCACTGTCAAGTGACTGTTAAGTCACTTTTACGTCACAAGTTAAGTCACAACAGTGACTTCACTGATAAGTCACTGTCAAATCACTGTCAAGTCTCTGTTAACTCACTGTTACGTCACTGTTGAGTCACAACAGTGACTTCGCTGTCAAGTCACTGTTAAGTCACAACAGTGACTTCACTGATAAGTCACCGTCAAGTCACTGTCAAATCACTCTCAACTCACTGTCAAGTCACTGTGAAGTCACTGTCAAATCACTGTCAAGTCACAGTTAATTCACTGTTACGTCACTGTTAAGTCACAACAGTGACTTCACTGATAAGTCACTGTCAAGTCACAGTTAAGTCACTGTCAAGTCACTGTTTAGTCAATGTTAACTCCTCTTTCCACCCGCGCTCCCACAAACACACAACCCACCTGCTGCTACGGCAAAGGTAAGAGCGGCTGATTTTAGAAATACAATATGATGTGTCTCAATGTTTTGATAGTTATTATCAGGGCTGCAAACCTCCTATAAATCGGCAGTTTTGTACTCCGAAACTTTTCGGGTTCGGGTTCACGGAGCGGGATCTAAAGGTGGCTGAACCTAGGTTCGGTTTCGAACCGGGATACAGGAATAATTTGTTTCAGAAAACATGTACGTAAATTGAAACAAACTTAAACATTTTATTCTTACATATATTGAAGATTAGTGCCTTGATAATATCATATTCGAGCTCATTGAACGTTGAAGCAGGTTTAAGACAAGACACACACACACAATACAAATAAGGATGGTCGACTGTACAGCTGTTTCAAGAACCTCCCGGCTCTAACATTAGCAGGCTTTGCCTTTCATCTGCAAGTCAGCAGAGGCCATCTCATGCCAGCATTGCTATTACTGGGAACTCCAGCAACAGACAACGCCAAATTAACAGAAGACTTTGTGTATCTGTGTGCACCCATTTCGGTCCTTCTGTATTAGTAGAGAAAATTCTCTCCCCTTAGTTAATACACCTGGAATAAATTAATCATAAGTGTGTCTTCCAAAAATCTTTTATTATTACTGACTCTATCGCTGGATAAAAAAAAATATTTTATACATATGAGTAGAAAAAGTGGGCTAGACTTATACTTGTGTTACAGGAACAGTTACTACAACAAATCACTGCAAACATTTTTTATCGCAGAAGATAAGAATGCGATTCTTCCAGTAAGTATCGCTTTACTCTAGCGATATCGTATAGCAATCACATTCTCATCTTCCTTCTGGAAGAAGCGTGTCACTTGGCGACACTTCTGGGAGATAGGAAAATGTCTCTTCTCAGGGATAAGAAAGCGTTTTATCCTGGGGATAAGAAAAAGTCCCTTCGAAGCGATAAGAGAAATTGTCTTTCAAGGAATCAGTAAAAGTATCTTCTGGAGATAGGAAATCGTTTCTTCCTGAAGATATGAATGAATCTCTTTATTTTCATTTTTCCGAATATTTTATTATTCCGAAAAACAACAAATTAAACAAACTTTATATTAAAAATGTTTACTTACTCTGCGGTGTTTCGAACTAGGGGCCCTTGGACTGAAAAACACGGCTGGAACGACACCTTAGACGGCTGCGCCATGCCGCGCTTCTAAGGCCACGAATCTAATGTGTCACTTGTATTGAATAAGATGTAATTGTATTGAAAACATACACCAATTTTTGCTTGCTTGTAATTCTCAAGAACGAATTCCTAACTCAGCCAATATAAATAGTGCAATTGAAATTTTCGACGAATCGCCAATGTCCAGATTGGCTGATGAAAATGCGAGACCCCTTTAAAAAGAATCGCATTCATGTCTTCTTAGGAATATATCGATAATTTACCGATTGGATGAACAAAAAAGCGTAAGTTATCGCCAATTAATTCCTTGTATGTTAAAAATGCGATACCATATGTATTGTGTTGGTATAATCGCCAAACTATCACCAAGGGAAGAGCCCTGAAACTATCGCCAAATTCTCTTATTGATGAGAGAGATAAGAAACACGACAAAATGTTTACAGGAATGCTTGTTAAGTTCTTTAGAATGATAGTTTTTTCAAAACTTAAAGAACCTTCATCAGAAGATAAAAATGTTAAAAAATCAATAATTCTTTTATTAGAGCGTAGCTCTTTAACGGATGTTCGACTTGGGGGCTAAAACAAGAAAAATTTTATGTTTGCGACAGATTCTTTTGGGTATGCCTTTGTCCTTGCATTTTGTATTTGCAAAGTCAACCGCTTTTACCATTTGCCGTAGCAGCAGGTTAACAGTCAGTTAACAGTGAGTTAACAGTGACTTGACAATGACTTAACAGTAACTCAACAGTGACTTAACAGGGTCTTAACAGTGACTTATGAGCGACTTAAGACGGACTTAATAGTGACTCAACATTGGCTTAACAGTAACGTAACAGTTACTTAACAGTGACTTAACTTCTTCTTTGGCCCGATATTTATATCATAAACAGAAAAAAATGCGAGATAAAATCTAGTCCAAAAAAATTGATTTCATCTCGACTTTCGGATTGAAATTTCAATTACGAGTCGTACTAGATTCACTTGATTCAAGCACGAAAGGATTGGAACAATCCTAAAAGGCTTGGATCAATGCGAAAACGCTCATTTCAAGTACGAATCCTACTTGAAAATCAAATGATCCTGACTCGAGATTGAAGTAAGTATGGAATTCCACTTTCAAAGCGTAAGAGCGAAAAGAAACTGAGAGCAAGTTCGAAACTGAGAATAAGAAACTCTCTCAGGCTAAATGGGTACAAAGATATATACAAATTTTTCTGCCGTGGTGTGGATTTTTTGCGCTAACCATTGGCTTGAAATTCCCTACCAGTTAAAGCACTTCCAGCTTGAGAAGGTAGCTGCTGAATTGCAGTTGATGGGTCAAGTCTATTGAAGAGACTTCAATAGCGACCAGCCTCCTTCATGGACCAATGAGTATTAGAGATAAAATTTCCGCTGCCTCAGTCAGCTGTTCGCTCATATTTACTCTCTCTAGATACATTTGGTCAGCTGTTCGCTCTCACTTACGCTCTCTGGATACATTTGGGAATATGTCCGTCTCGCTCTAACCACTGTTTTTATACTCTGTACCGAAGGTACATAGAGTATATTAAGTTTGTGCAAAAGTATGTAACAGGGAGAAGGAATCGTTTCCGACTCTATAAAGTATATATATTCTTGATCAGCATCAACAGCCGAGTCGATATAGCCATGTCCGTCTGTCCGTCCGTCCGTCCGTCCGTCTGTCCGTCTGTCCGTCTGTCCGTCCGTCCGTCCGTATGAACGAAGAGATCTCAGAGATGGTAAGAGATAGAGGTTTGACATGTATGGGACATATATTTCTAATACTTGCAGGCAGGTCAAGTTTATTTTCAATTTTTGCCACGCCCCCTACCGCCCCCGTAATTTGGAAAAAACTTCATATCTCCTACAGTTTTGGAGATGGATCGTTCGTTCCTTCTAGAGATACCTTGTAAACAAATTATTTATCGATTTGCTGAAGGAATGATCAAGATCGGATGAACGATACTCAAGTTATGGGCAAAAAACGGCCAGTTAACACCACCCACCCCCCCACCAACAACCACAGCAACATACCCTAACCGTTCAACACAGGCAATCTTAGTGCGAGAGAGAAGAGAGAGAGAGAGAGAGAAACTTAGAGAGCGCACCGCGTTGTGCGCGGGGTGTTAACTGGCCGTTTGACTCCTGAGCAAATGCGAGTGTAAGGGTACAGAGTATGTTATAGTCGGGCTTGACCGACTTTCTTTCTTGTTTCCTACTGGCTCTGTAAAGTATCTTTTTGGGCACTATCGTTTAGCACCACCAAAATTAAGAGGCAGCGCAAATTGGTTCTCTAATACTCATTCTCCATGCCTCCATTGTAATGTAGTTTGTGTCCTGTTTTTACAGTTGTATGTAATGACCTCGAGCCGGCTACAACTTGCTAGTTTGATAATCAAATAGGTCGTTAAAAAGGTATCATGGAGTTCTTGTGAGTTGCGTTTTTGTGGTCAAAATGAGTTTAAGCATCGAGCTAAAGTCAATCTCATGTCATTTTTGATGCAATCATTTTTCGGATTGGCTGTAGTTCGAGTATCGAGCTCAATTTAATCTCGGTTACACTTGCACCAAGCTGATTTCGAGATCAAATCAAATATGAATATCGAGCTTAAATCAATATTCGACCTTCTTGATTGGATCCAAGATAAGATCCATCCAGAGTGAGCTTAAGTCGGAATCAAGACAAGAATTCCGGGATTGAAAATTCTATACTCAAATCCATTCTTTCCTTCTCGTACTTGGTTTGAGAAAATCCGTGCTTGACTGACTTTTGACATCGTTTGGGATTGATTTCAACCCGGATATCTCGGATTTTTTTTTCTGTGTAGGTGCATAACGCTCTGGGTCGCTGCTATTAATGCCCGCTAGTTGTTTTCTGTTTCGTGCGAGCTGGCAATAGTTGTTCACACCAAGCTTGGCAATGTCTTAATGCACCTGGTATTACCAACTGAGTTTCGGTCCTGCCTTTTCACCTTCCAAATATACACCTTTTTCTACTGGAGCTTGTTCATCCATAGGGGTAAAACATGTTCTATACAGCGCAGCTGCTGTTGTTTTATGCACTTGAATAGATTGGTGTCCCCATAGAGCTCATACAGTTCATCTTTTATTCGGATACGAAAATCATAAATCCTCCGAAGGATTATTCACTCGAAGAGGCCGATCGCAGACTTGGAGACTCTACCTACCTTTTAATAATACCCCTTTTTTGGTTTGTAGGTACAATCACTAATGAATGTCGCATTCAGTGTCTAAGATGTCGAAATCGAGCCTGGGGGTAGGTCAGTGTTCAACGCATTCTCACGCCGCTTGGTTAATTCTGATTTGTCATTATTTAGCTGTTACCCCGTCTCTGCCTCTCAGTCTGATTGTCACGCTGTTTACCTTCGCCGTCAGCTTAGTCACTCATTTTTTTTTGTTTCTTTTTGGTTTGACTTGTTTTCGCAACTGCTGTGTGTTCTGTGGGTCCATGTCACGTCGTGCTGGGACGTGTTGGCTGCCAAATTAGCAGCAATTACATGTAATATCGGTTGCACTTATTTTTACTTAAATTTGCATATTGATGTTGATGCAATTCTCGATCAGCTAATGGTGCTATAAATTTGCACGGCACATGTCCCCATTGCCAATTGCATTTGTTGTTATTTTTGTTATTTTTTTTTTTTGGTTGCATGATTCGTTTGGGGCCACCTCATTGGAGTTTAAGTTTTAAGTGGCACCTGCCAGTTGGATTTGTTTTGCTGAATGTGTCTAGACATGGGTAATGTCTTTGCTATGGGACACATGGCTGTCGGTGAAAAATCAAAGTGTCTTTCTTTGCTGACAGCTGTGGATTTTAAAGAGTTGTTGTAAGGAGAGTTCATTATTAATTTAGAAAATTAAGAGGGAGGTTTTTGAGGTAGTTTTTGTTTTGAAAGTGATCTTAAGTCATGTTTGATACGAATCTTCAGTTTCAGATTCAGTTTTTAACTACCTACAAGTCATTCATCAGAGATTCTTTTTAAGTCTCCACTTTTCAAAAATCTGCTCCAGTCCCTTCTCTTTATAAATGCTCCAGTCAAGGTCTTTTGTTTGACAAAACAAAAAACCAAAACAAAAAAACATTGTTAAATTGTCTCGCTTCGTGGCTTCAAAGTTATTTCACCTAAATATTATTTAAAACTAAACTTCAAGTTGAAAACGTTTAAATGTACCCGCCATAAAACATAAAAAGGCGTGTTCAATTAGCATGCAAAAACTCGATCAAGCAAAAAAACAAGCTAGGAAAATTGAACATTAAACAAAGTACAAAAAAAAAAACTGCAAAAAACAGTTGGAAAATTAGTGCAGAAATGAACGGTGCGCTTGTTCAATTAAATTGAATGGCAAACGCGAAGCAGAAGAAGTAGCAAGGCAAAAGCCCCCCAAGACTCCAGTTGAGTTAACATGATAATCGATCAAGGCAAAGCGAGGGGAAAACCGTATTTTCAGCGCATGCCGCACTGCACTCAATCAAATTGGACGGACTAAAAGTTAATTGATACGCACACAAATCTATCAGGTGCGTGCTCTCGATATGACCCAGAAAATTTGAGTCGCAGTGCGAGACAGCAACAGAGAGAGAGATACAAGTGCAAATGCCAAGTTGGAGGCCAAAGTTAATTCGAAACGGTTCTAGAAATTGATCTTAGAAAGTCTAAGCTTATCGCCTAAGTGTTGCATGATAACACAAACACGCAAGTTTGTGTCTTAAGTCTTTCGTTTTTGATTAATTTTTTTTGCAAACATTTTCTGTTCTTATCTTTACAGAATTAAATCAGCAAATGCCAATGGTAAGTGAAAAAATGTTTTTATTTAATATGTTAATTAAATGGTTTGATTAATCAAATCAAAGTCGCTAAGCGTTGCACATGTTTGAAATAATTATTTTAGTTAATTAACTTAGTTTTTTTTTTTTTTAAATGGTAATGAATTGACCTTAAAGCTGGCCTACCCGAACTTTTTTCCATACCAAAAACTCTAGTACAGTTCTCTGTTAAGTTTCTGTTCTGCTAAAATGTGGTCTGGGTTTTCCAATTAGAAATTGCCAGGGGAAAACTGCGAGATAAATGCCATCTTTTAAGTGAAGTCTTTGAAGTTTGCTTAAAGTAGCCGCCAATATGTTTTAGTGTTAAGATATGGTAACCGAACTATGGTCACACTGTATATAGGAGACTATATTGTAGAGGATGGAGTAGTAGACAGACGCTGTAAATTATTAGACAAGACGAGACAAACAGAATAACTCGTATCGACAAACCGAGAAGAGACCACCCTTAGTGACATTGTAAATAGTAAACCGTGTGTAGGCCAGAAAATTATACAGCGGTCTTTATATCCTGAAAAAATTAATCCAATTTCTAAGAAGTAAAAATACGTATTATTTTGGATTTGTTGAATTCTATTATTAATACAGTTCCCTCTTGAGCTAGTTCCCTCTTTTTGGACAGCATGTTTGGTCTATCTCTGCTTCAAACTAATTTCATAAAAAACTCGCTCGGTCGTATACTGGATTTACTATTTACTGATAGTCCATGTGCTACTCTATATCTCGAACATTTCCAACTTCTTTGCCTGAAGATAATTATCATCCTACCATAGATCGAACTTCAATTGGATCTCCCAGGCATACCAGAGGAAGTAAAGCCAACTAAAGCGCTTCTTAGGCGTTACTTTAGGAAGACAGACTACAATATTCTGAACAATTTGTTGCTTAATACTGACTGGTTATATCTTAATCAAGTTCATTGCGTTGAAACTGCCACCAAACTGTTTGATTCTAAACTGCACGAGCTATTTGATGTCGCCATTCCTCAGGAGATTGTAAGAAGCGCTCATTAAAATGTATTCCATGGAGTTGTGCAAGCCTGAGACACTTGAAAAATGTGAAGTGTCGCCTTTTCAGAACAGAAGATCTGGAAAAGCAACGGACTTCTCCAAATACTCGACTGCTAGCGCAAAATTTAAAGCCCAAAATCGTATTTGCTATAAAATCTACCTGTCTCGAAAGAAGAGCTTCCAAAGAGCTCCTACACATAAAAAAAAATTGGCAGGATATTTTCAATCTTTTTAATCTTGGAGTAAGCCGTGCATGAGCTTGAAAATTCCATCTCGATTTACAGGATATTCGACACAATTCAAGCTTCCAGGGAATGGCCCAAGCCTTTCGAACTTGAATCATTCCAAATGTGCTTACTTTAATCCCCTTTGAGATCATATGTCCATAATTAAAAGAGAGAGAGCGACAAAATTTAAGTAGCATTTTTGATTTGAGAGCGAGAGCGACATAGTTTAAGTAGCATTTTTTTTAAGCGATGAGATGCCATTCCATTCGTGTGTACAGTGCGTATGGTCGTGGGTTCGATTCCCAGTTGAGCCCAATAAATTTTTATAT
>JBAMBO010003216.1:0-155471 GCA_037044535.1 Lordiphosa magnipectinata | reverse complement strand
AATGACTGGAAAAATGATAAGGTACTGTTATATTCCTTCACAAAATCATAATGTTCAAACTTGAACATAAGACTCGATCACGATCCTAACGTTGCGTTACATATCATAAACCTATCATTCTTTGTAATAGCAATTAATATTAATAACGGCAGCGACACCACTGGAAAAGGATCAACCACAGGTCATCCGGTGCGCGCCACCTAATATGCATCGTGTGAGGCAATATGTATTCCTTTCACGAACGCATTCTTATATTTACATACAAGCAGTTGTCTTACAAATACTGCCTTAGTTAAGAATAGATATTAAGGGATAAGAAATTTAGAAATAAAAGCAGAATCGCTCGACAAGAGCGAGTCAGTACGAATCAAAAACTAAAACCGTGCTCATTGAATGTATAATTCTATACACCTAATCATAAAGAAGACAGACTATTTAAAGAAGAACCAACCATATCTAAAAATAACTAAAAATTACTCACCAGTTTGTTGGTAAAGAAATTAAATAATCGTCCAAAGTACAGCGCAAACTGTTGCGGTTCCAGTGCATATCCAAGCATGGGCAACAAATTGGCAGCATTCTCGATCAATTGTTCGTCATATTCACTGTCCTCGGTCTCCTCCTCATCCCCGAAGCCACCGGGCTCATTGAATTGACAGGCCATTTTATTATTAAGAGCATCCTTGATGCAGCCAAAGATTACCTCGGCCATTTCCGGTGAGGTAATCGCCGCTCGTTTGATCGATTTGAAAAGTTCACCCCAGACCTCAAGCAGATGAATGACCACGGTCTGCTCATCATCGCCGCGCATGATTTGGCAAAACTTGGGCATGATTATCTCACAGGCACGACTCACTCCTGAAGTATCGCCCATGCGATTCAATGCGATCACAAACTCACAGATGGCTTCAACGGCCACCTTGCGTATCATCTCTTGTGGATGGTCAATCACCTTGTAGACATTCTCAAAAGCCGACTGCAGATAGGGAGCAAACGCATTGCCCGTATTGACAGCAAAATCCTTAAGCGCTGTTATGGCCTCCTCCTTCTCAGCCACATAATCATTCTCCACTTGGAAACCATCCAGATCATCATCATCATCATCCTCATCATCGGTATTGTCCAAATCGATTTCAACATTATTAACCGCAGCAGAAGAGAAGGCGTCCAAGTGGAGATTACGCGTGGCACTGTCCTGTACATTGGGCAAAACATCCTCGGATGATATCACCGATTCCACAATGCGATCCATTATTTTGGGAAATACAGCTGACATGCTCTCATTGACCACAACCGAGAGGGATCCCATCAGAGCATAGATGGCACGTCGAAAGTCTGGATCATCGGGACCCTCATCCAGCATCATCAGGCAATAGGACATGGTGTCATCGGCTAAGTGCATATAGTTCTCCTTGCCCACCACACGGGTAATGGAGGACAAAGTATCAATGGCATGAATACGTAATTGATTCATCTCCTCTGGGCACTCCTTGACCAGATATACTTTCAGTATATCAACAATTTGGGGAAAGTATGGCATTAGATGCTCCTTGGCAGCCACGGCGGTAGATGAGATGGCCGACAAGGCTGACTCGCGAACACGAATCGAATTTTGGGGCTCCAGGGTAGCAAAGAGACTATAAAATAAAGGAAGAAGTAGAGTTGGCATGGAGTTTAACATGGAATTGGGTTGCTGTTTTTTAATTACCGATCCATGAGCAGTGGCAAATGTGGCACTATTTTTTCTTCGAGACTCTCGCAGTAAGTTTCCAAAGCATAAAACATGCGATCCATGTGTTTGGGCTCGGGCTGACCCATCTGAAAAATGGGGCATTACAAAAGTTTTAAGTTTTTATATCATCTCTGTGGTTTTTGAAGAGTATTTTTAGGTGTGCATTTGTTTCCTTTCTGTCATAAGCAAAACTTCATAATGTTAAATTTCAAGGAAATCCTACCAAAAGTTATAGCGATACAATCCCAATTAAGATAGATCATTTGGAACTTTATGACTTGTTAAGATTTAAGCTCTACAATGCTCTAGAATTTGCATTAAATGTTCATTACTTGTGCAATTCCAAGGGGAACATCCAAGGGACTGAGTCATCAACGTCCATATCAAATATTGTATGTTATATACCTGAATTTGATCCAGCAGACTCCATTTGTAGCATCTAGCATCACTAAGAACGGATTTTCGAAATATCTATATACACACCTGATCATATTAATAGGTACACACCGGAATTTTTTAATTATAGATGGTTTTTTCGTACTTTTAGTGTTGACAACTTTTTAATTTTTAGTTTTTTGTTGTTGTCAATGTCTGGCCACACTGTGACAAAGAGTTGAAAGAGGGGCTGCCCCGTATATCAAAGCTTTTCTATAAATTGCGAGTCCACCACACATTTCGCCTGATCATAATAATAGGTACAGTCTCCGTTTCTCACAAGTATCAAGTGAATAATTTTGTAATCAGTGATCTTTTGGTAACTAGAGGTAAATAAGGTATAGCTCCTGTCAATACAGAGATTTAAATAATTATTTTTTTTAGAAAAAATGGGTCGAAATTCTCATTGTACTAAAGAAGAAGCTCGATTGGTTCTTAGTCTGAGAAAAGAAGGCAAATCTTTACGAGCCATCGCCAAATTAATGAACAGGTCTCATAATTTTGTTTTTAAAAATGCATTAGAAAGAAAACCAAGACAGGAAACCCGTGGAAGGCCACAAAAAACAACAGAAACCCTTGACCACTACATAGTAACTTTGAGCAAAAAGGACCCATTTCAGTCATCGAAGTCTATTGCAGCCGAAATTGGGAATTCAGTTAGTGCTTCAACTATCCGAAGACGACTTTAAGATGCCAACCTACCAGGAAGAATTGCCAGAAAAGTCCCACTTATGCGCAAAAAAAATATCACCATGAGGCAAACTTTTGCAAGGGACCACAAAGACTGGGTAGGATGCACCGGGGAGAAAAAATGGAGAAACATATTATGGAGCGATGAAACCAAGATTAATTTGTTTGGGAATGACTGTGAAAGGAATGTTCGACGCCCTATTGGAAAGGAATTCCATCCACGGTTTACAAAAAAAACAGTCAAACATGGAGGTGGCAATATAATGGTATGGGGTTGCTTCTCCTGGTACGTCGTAGGTCCAATTTATCAGACTACGAACAAAATGAATGCTGAAGAGTACAAATCCATATTGGAAACAGTTATGGTATCGTATGCTGCGGAAAATATGCCATTACGTTGGGTATTTCAGCAAGATAATGATCATAAACACACATCAAGTCTGTTATCTAAATTTTTCGAGGACCAAAAAGTTGACGTTCTGAAGTGGCCAAGCCAATCCCCCGACCTTAACCCCATTGAAAACTTGTGGGGAGACTTAAAAAAGAGGTGGATACACTGGATACTAAGTTAGGAAATACTAATTTACCTAAAAAAAGAACACAAAATGGAAATAACATTTTTTTTTCTTACCAACACATGAAGTGTACCTATTATTATGATCACACTGAAAACATATCTGAAACACAAAATGATCTCTTTTATGTTATATTATTATTCTATGTTACAATTAATTTTATTTTATTAAAAACAAATAGTTTAAGAACCAATGAGAACAAATTTGAAGTTTGAAACAATGAATAAAACTGTTTTCTGTTACCTTAAAGTCAGAGTTGATGTGTGTACCTATTAATATGATCAGGTGTGTACATAAATCTCTAGGCCCGACTGACTAACTGCCTGATTATCAACCCACAGCCAAGACCGCTTATCCTAGAAATTTAAGAGTTGACATAGACCTTCGTTTCCTTCGAAAATTTTAAAAATTTGACACAAAAAATTGTAAAAATGACAAAAAAAAAAAATAAGGTTTGTATTGTCGGTCTTTTTAGTTCCAAAAATATTGATTTTCAAAAACCGGCAGGTTCTTTTCGGTATACGGTTCCGGTTCTCATTCTCTGGTTAAAAGTTAAAAGCTTCAAAATCAGGGAATCAAACCGAATCCTTTTTCGGTTCCGGTTCCGGATCTGGTACGTACCGAAACTTATCTTTCGGTAAAAGTTTCTGTTTTGGCAACGACTCTCAAAGTGGATATATAAGGTTGTCAAAAAAGTCTTGCGGTATTTCCGCAAGCTTGTCTTTGCAAGCGCGTAGTTCTAGTTGTATTCGTCGCATCGGTTCACGCTAGATCTTTTTGGAAAGCTCTTTTCACGCGCTAACACGTGGTTATTGTTGTTTGTTTTGAGTCGTTCGTGAGTTATAGCGTCGCAAACATGAAGCAAAATAAATAGAAAATACGGCATATTTTACAGTACTACTACGATAAAGGCAAAAATGCATCTCATGCTGCCAATAAAATTTGTGCAGTTTATGGACCCGATACAGTTTCCATTTCCACCGCACAACGATGGTTTCAACGTTTTCGTTCTGGTGCAGAGGTGATCGAAGATGCGCCACGGTCCGGAAGGCCTGTCGTCGAAAATTGCGATAAAATCGCTGAATTGATCGAAAGAGACCGGCATAGTAGCAGCCGTAGCATCGGCCAAGAGCTGGGCATGAGTCATCAAACCGTTATAAACCATTTGAAGAAGCTTGGATTCAAAAAGAAGCTCGATGTATGGGTGCCACACGACTTGACGCAAAAAAACATTTTTGCCCGTATGGATGCATGCGAATCGCTTCTGAATCGCAACAAAATCGACCCGTTTTTGAAGCGGATGGTGACTGGCGATGAAAAGTGGGTCACTTACGACAACGTGAAGCGCAAACGGTCGTGGTCGAAAAGCGGTGAAGCTGCCCAGACGGTGGCCAAGCCTGGATTGACGGCCAGGAAGGTTCTTCTGTGTGTTTTGTGGGATTGGCAGGGAATCATCCACTATGAGCTGCTCCCCTATGGCCAAACGCTCAATTCGGACCTGTACTGCCAACAACTGGACCGCTTGAATGCAGCACTCATGCAGAAGAGGCCATCTTTGATCAACAGAGGCCGAATTGTCTTCCATCAGGACAACGCCAGGCCACACACATCTTTGGTGACGCGCCAGAAGCTCCGGGAGCTCGGATGGGAGGTTCTTTTGCATCCACCGTATAGTCCGGATCTCGCACTAAGTGATTACCACCTATTTCTGTCCATGGCGAACGAGCTTGGTAGTCGGAAGTTGGCCACAAGAGAGTCCTGTGAAAATTGGCTCTCCGAGTTTTTCTTCTATAAGAGGGGCATTATGAAGTTGGCATCTCGTTGGGAACTCGTCATCGAACAAAACGGCGCATATTTGACTTAAATCGCATTATTATAACCAATTTTATGAACAATTGAAAATTCAATAAAAATACCGCAAGACTTTTTTGACAACCTTACGTTGAATGAGTTTACCAAACCCAAGTGGATACGGTTGGCTTAAATTCAGAGTCTTCAGATCGAGAAAATACGGTAACACTTACATGTTTGTTCTCTAAAAGTGCTTAGAAAACTACATACAATCGTTTAGGTATTTCAGAGACAGACATCCTTAATAAGCTCGGTGTCGGAGCATCACAGACAATTGAGGTTTAGTTTTTTTTAACATTTTGGTATTTTGGTATTTATCATTTTTCTATATTTTGTTCGAGTTTCCATATTTAAACTTAAAGTTGATGTCAAGAATTTTGTCATTTCCTAAATTGGCAACCGGAGAGGGTTTAGCTAATAAACGAGATTCAACTCTTCCTTCACAAAAAAACAAAGATCAATAGCTAACTGTGTCATGAAAGTGCTTTAAAAGATTAAAGAATAATATGGCACCCTATATTTGGTGAGAACCGATTTGCGCTTAATCTGTAGCTGATTGATATACTGTATGGTATCTTTGGCCGGAGCAGATGTTTTCTGGTCAGCCTTTGCGAGCACGAAAAGCAGCACAAAAAAAACAAAGCAAAAGGTAGGAATTTATAATAAGAAAACAACAAATCAAATCGAAAATTACACTCACCTTCAGTTCCACAACCAATTGATGCAAAAACTCAAATAGCACTGGCAGAATTTGTGGAGCAAATTTCGATATCTCGGGCTGCAAGTGTTCCGAGAATTGTCCCAGAGCAAAAAAGGCCGATATGCGTACTAAGGGCACTGCATCGGTAATTCCACTCTTGATAATGTTTAGCATAACTTCCAAATATTTGTTACAAATTGCCTCCGCACAGCCCTCGGCAATGACGGCCATGCAAAGGAAGGCGGCACGACGGCGCAATGGGTCGGGATTCTGTAAAGCGGGCTCAAGCAACATTAGCAAAGGCGGTATAACTTTCTCTGGTGAAATATTTATGGCCAGCAAGTCCAGTGTCTGTGTGGCCGAGGTTACGGGACTGTTGTGGCTTTCACCCGAAAAGAATTCATCGGCTAAAAAAAAAAAAAATTAAAAGTTGAAAAACAATATAAAACAAAACAAAAAATAATAAAGTTGAAACTCACTATAATCATCTTCCTCATTCTCATTCTTCGACTCGCAGCACATCATCTCAAAAATCACAGCCAATATGGGCTCCAGCATTTTCTGCTTGACAATGACCTTTTTCTTGATGCGCACGATACGTCCTAAAAATACCACCACCTGGACACGTATGGCATCATCGATTTGCTTATTGTTCGCAGTCTCTAAGCAAAATTCCATCAGTGTTTTGAAATTGTTATTGATCAATTTGGGTACATATTCGGCCATGCAATCAACGGTATCAAAGACGGCGATAAACTCATCCACAACTCCTTTATGGGCAAAAGCATGCACTGTCTGAATGATTAAAGGCATAACCTTGATCACTGTCTGCTCGGCAGTGCTGTGTCCATTAACAAAGGGCATTAGATTTGCCATCGACACCATCATGTTGGAGACAGTGGGTGTGGTCAAATTACCACGAGACTCGGCAGCCACCAGAACAGCGGCAAACATTTGGCAAATGGCGCCCATCTGGCTAACAAATTGATCGGGTGCCGTATCGGTGAGGGTGGCAAATATTGAGGAGCCCAGCTCACTCTCTTTCGGATCGGGCAAACTGCAACGATCGTAGATGAATTTGAGCAATTCAGCTAACCAGGAATCCTTCTTCTCCGCCTCATGGCGCACCAGTGCGCCCACCAATTGTGCAATGCCATTTTTTACGGACTTTTCCTTTTCCGTGATCAAAGCCTGCAGCATGCCTTGCTTAATGCTGAAGAAAATTGAAAGACCAATGAAGATTACTAAAATAACTACAAAATAAATAAATCAACTTACGCTTCCTTCTGATCCGTGGGCACCAGCTGCCAATGACTAAGCTTGTTCAGTCGTTTATGCAGCAGCATAGCAGCAAATTGACGAATTTGTGAATCTCGTGGAGACGTTACGATATTGCACAGGGCAACCACCATCAACGGATTCTCGGAGGTCTGCGCCAAATCAGCCGTGGACTAGAAAAAAGAAGAGAAAAATTTGTTGTTTAAATATTTCTATACACAAATGATCTACTCTTCTGACTGACTGACTGTTGATTCACTGACTGACTGATTGGCAATCAACGCAGAGCGCAAACGGTAAGAGATAGATAGGCTGAAATTTGGACAGGAGTTACCATTAGTGGTGAAAGTGCGTACTAAGACGTTTTGGAAAATTCCGTCGGAAAACTTTATATGGGGAAATTTTTTTTTATTTGACACGTGTTTTCCCGATTTTGAAAAATCCGCCCACGAGGAAAATGGCCAGAAATTTCTGTATGCAAAAATTTTTATTTCATCCAATTGGCTTGAAACTCGGTTTGTAAGGATAGAATACGAAATAATTTGAAATGTGATTTTCCAATGTCGGAAAATCCGCCTCCCAGGCGTGAAAATTCACGGAAAATTCTGTTGGCAAAAAATTATTTTTCATCCAATTGAGTTGAAACTCGGTTTGTAAGGATAGAATACGAAATAATTTGAAATAAGCACACGCGAGCATTCGAAAAAATTCTTTAAATTGGACAGGAGTTGCCTTGGCAACTCTGCTGCACGGCAGCTTCCAAAAACACACGAAACTTTTCTTCAAATGAAAAATACAATAGAAAAGCAAATGATACATTAAAATGGGAATTATTGTTGTTACATGCAGCCACAAAGCTCTTAGAATTGGCTCACATAGCTGGTGTCTAATCTAATGCAGTGCCAGATTTCGGTTCGCCGCCCTGGGTACACGTCGTAGCCGTGACCTTGGCCGTTGTCACCGCCTTCGACTTAATCTGGCTGGATTTGGCTGTGGCCTGCACCGGCTCATGCTCCTCATCCGACTCGGTGGTCTCACGGATTAGCTGCAGAGGCGTCAACAGCTGGCGTAGATATCACAGGTCTCAATATAGGCATACACATCATGGCCAACTCCTGTAACAATCTTAATGTCCACCGTTTTTCTGCCCCGTTAGAATTTAGTCATCCCGTCCGAAGGGGAGTCGATCCAATGGCGAAAGCGATGGGGCTATCTCTACGCACATCTTTGTTGCGATTGATCATAGGGTGCTTGGTCCAGCAGAAGGATTGCTTCATGGGGTGGAATGCGGATTCGCCGGTGGGGTGCTGTGAATAGCATTGTGGACGCAGATTGATGTTCCCCTCAACTGTGCTGTGGAATTCACGCATTATGGCTCTGATTAGATGATGTTTGCAATTGTTCCTATTCCCTTTAAATGGCGATTTATCAGATTTTCCAAAAGCATTTCATCCTCACTAGACAAGCTTTCAATTATATCCATTGTTATTTTTTTCTATTTTAACACTGAAATTCCAATTAAATTTAAAGTAAACAAAAAACAGCTGATTGACGTTACGCTAGTACGCTAGACGGGTTATATGCTAGTCTTAGTATATAATGTAAATACTACTGTAAATAGATGATCTGTCACTAAAACGTGGCGTCCCACAAGGATCAGTTCTTGGACCATTGCTTTTTTCGATATATACAGGGTGGTCCAAACACTAGGAATTTGAACTATTCATAATTTGACTTTAAAAACGTCAAATGTCATTCGGAAAGCGACTTATATTTAGTAAAAACTTTGACATTTACGAAATGGGTCGCTACTTGCTTGAAGAAAGTTGGGAAATATTAAAAACATATTTCCAAAGTGGTAAGAAATTTGAAAAAAAAAACCTTTAACAAAAAAAATGTTTCGAAATTTCAATTTGTGGATCAATTCGTGAAGCGAGTTCGTGAAACTGGAATGTTCGGTGGATAAACCAACCCGTGTACGTACTCGTCCGGTGCGCTCGACCAAAAACATTGCTGCGGTTGCTGAAACTCGCCATCGATCTCAACAATTGGACATTTCGCGCACTTCTTTGAAGCGAATTTTTCATAAAGACCTTGACATGAAGCCATACAAAGTTCAATTGGTGCAGCAGCTAAAGCCAATTGACCATCCGAATCGTCTACAGTTCGCAAATTGGGCGGAAGATCGTTTGGCCGAAAATTGTGAATTTTACCACCTCGGTGGTTATGTTAATAAACAAAATTATCGCATCTGGGGCACAGAAAATCCGCATGTCGTTGTCGAGAAGCCAATGCACCCACCACGTGTCACTGTTTGGTGCTGATATTGGTCTCGAGGCATCATTGGTCCATTTTTCTTTGAAAATGAAGAAGGAGCCACCGTGACGTGGTGAATGTTAAGTGATTGGTTCTTCGAGGAAATTGAGGCGGAAGACTTGGACGATATTTGGTTTCACCAAGACGGCGCTACGTGCCACACAGCGCACGCCACAATCGTTCTTCTGCGCCCTATCTCCGAAAATTGAATAATCAGCAAATATGGAGATGTGAATTGGCCGCCAAGAAGCTTAGATCTGACACCGTTAGACTAATATCTTTGGGGAGCGGTCAAGGACAAATGTTATGCAAACAATCCTGAAACAATTGATGAGTTGAAGAACGAGATTCGAGTTGCTATTGCTGACATACGTGCCGAAACAATTGAAAGTTTTCTCAAAAATTGGGTGGATCGAAAGGTGGGCTAATGCCAAGTCAGCCGTGGTGGTCATTTGACCGAAATTGTTTTTCATAAATAAATGACATGAACCAACATTTCCAATAAATGTTCAACGTTTGAAAAATATCGAGACTTTTTTATTATAGCAAATTTAAATTCCAACTTTTAAGTGTTCTGTCCAAATGTGAAGTTCAAGTGCATTCAGATGATGTCCAGATGGTTTGTTCCGTCCGTTAAACAAAATTTCTGAATTTATTCATGTTTGTAATACTGAACTTGAGTAAATAGGACGCTTAGGCCAATCGGTCCAAAAAATTACGGAATTTTGAAAATTTTGCAATAGGTTTAGATTTAGATTAACATGAAGATTTAATAGTTTGCAATTGTCGACGGGTAAATAGGAGGTGTAGTCCTATCGGTCAAAAGAATCGTGAAATTTGGAAAATTTTATAATGAGTTTAAATTGTAATGAAGACGGGTAACTATTCGGGTACATAGAAGGTGTACATTGAACGGTCCAAAAAAATCTCGAAATTGGCAAAATTCAAAAGTAGATGGGTAAATAGTCGGGTAAACAGAAGGGTAAGTGGTCGGGTTAATAGCAGGTGTAGACCAAATGGTCAAAAAATCGTGAAATTGTCTTAGTTTTGATTATTATGAAGACAGGTAAATAGACGAATGGTAAAAATGGAAAAATAACTAAATTTTCGTATGAGTTTATTATATTATGAAGACAGGTAAATAGACGGATGGTGAAGATCTAAAGATATAAAAAATCGCGAAATTTGATAAATTTTAAATGAAGTTTAGATAATCATGAGATTTCAAAGATGGCAATTGTAATGTAAGCTTCACTACTAGCGCCATGATAGCTAGTAAATATATAAAAGGAGATTTGATACAGAAAATTTTTAACATTTCGTTAAACTCGAGGATTTGCTTGAGAGCTCTATTTTTCCTGCACAAAATTATAATTATCACCTTAGAGCATTGATGTCCAAAATTTGGAAAGGCAGCCACGCGTGGTTGGCAAGCCAAATTCTGCTGGCGTCGCAGCCGACACATATATAGAGAGAGAATGCGTGTGTTCTTTAAATAGCACGCTCGGCGGCTTGCTCTCTTACGATGCGCGTGTTCGTCTTTTTGTTTTACTTCAAGAGGCATTTTTTCGTTGCATTGGTTTGTTGTGACGTTTACTTCGAGTTTCGCTGCTAGGCACACATGCGCAATGTTTGTTTGTGTGAGTGTGGACACCACTGCCTTAGAGCCTTCCTATCTTTATAAGATACTAAATTTTGATGCATCTCAACGAACCAAATATCTAATCTGCCCTAAAAATTACGAATTTTTAGAATTAGAATTTTGTTCGATTGTTTTCTAATCGATGGCAAACTGTGCTTAGTGCCATAAACATATTATAATGCAGCACTTAGATCACAACATGTTTAAAACAATTGGAAAAAAAAAATTGACTTTGTCCCACTGTGCAAGTGCAAGCTGTGCATACCTATGTATGTACATATGTATGCATGCATGTAACGGAATGTGCATTTACCAATATCTATATTGTATACACATACATAAATGTAACTGTATATCTATATTGTATACTGTAACTGTTTCCAATATGCCCTATTAACAAATGGCGTCGGGTTGCCGGGAGGGCGGGCTTCTTAACCTCCTTTTTGTTGGCCAAATATTCTTACCTGGCGAATGCGTTCAGTATCCTGGCACAATAGTCCGTCGATAATCTGCAACATTGTCTCCTCCATCTTGTTGTCCAAGTTTAATTACAGCTCAAAATTGAATAAATAGAACAAACTGCAACTGCAATCAACGAGAACAATACCGCGCCAGAAAATCCGCGTTGGAAATCGCCAATGTTAGCAAAAAACAACCAGTGTAGGGCAACGAAAAAAATTACCACGTTCTGTCATTTACTAAAAATGTATAATTTTTTATACAACCGAATTAAGTATATTTTTAATAAGAGTTAAAAATTGAGCAGGGAATATTTATATACAAAAAATAAATGCGTGTAAATGATTTGGTGTTGCTTAAATTTGGTAACGGTGATTTTGTTTCACTGTGACCAGTGTAACTGTTAGTTTTAAATATCTGTGACTGGGAGCGGAATTGTCATGAGTTGTGATTTCTAAGAAATATTTAATGAATTCGTCCAAATGAAGATTAACGAGGTTTTGAAGCTAAAAGCCGAAAAACACAGTTGGTTTTTGGTAGCCAGAACATTCAACAATTTCGATTCCGCATGATTTGCTCGAAATCGAAAGTAAGTTGTAGCGTGTTTTAAACATGAAAAGATATTTACAGAAATGGAGTAGAAATATGTATTTAGCTTAGAATGATAGCTTTGGAGCTGAGGCCGTGATTGTGTCACGAAATCATTACACAGATATATATAGGCCACTCTGAACAAGAGCACTAGAGCAGACGCAGGAACTTTGGTAGTTGCGATGCAGTCAATGTTTTTCCTTTGTTTCTTAGGCATTTGAAGTTGAAGATATCTAACACAAAAGGCCTAAACATAACTTTAAGAAAATAAGAGCTTTGAAGACGACGTTACTGGAAAAACGAGAAGAATGGACAGACGGCGCTCTTAGCTATTCTCGGAGATGCTTCCTTCTATGCGCTACAAACATCTGAACAATTTTAATATTCCCTCTACAAGGGTATAAAAACATCTTTTTAAATAACAGAAAAAATTGTTGGAAGAAGAGAAATCGCCCCTAAATTTTTACATTTAAAAATAGTAGGCTTTTTTTTAATTATCACCAAAATGTAATAACTATTTAATTACAGTGAAGTGCAAAAGTCACGACTGCTACTTGTTACGTTATTGAGCCATGACTGCCCCTCTTTAGAGTTGTGCAACACTGGACGAGTTAAAGTCGTCCATTTTTTTAAACCGAAGCGTCGCGCCATTTTTTCTAAATTGTTGTTTATGTGTGTTAAATTGTTGTTAAATTATAAAATAAATTCCAAGAAATGGATAAAAGCAGCAGCAGCAGCATGGACCAAAACTCGTTGGGTATACTAAACATGGAGAATCTCAGAGGTAGCTACTTTCGAAAGTCAAATAACTGTTGTTGTTATACATTTTTGTTATTGTTGTAGTTTTTGGAGACTTGTCGAACCGCCGGGAATCCTCTAATGTGTATGAAAGGTTAAGGGTAAGTGTCTTCTTTTAATCAAATTAAATCGATTTGAATTTCAAACAGACCACTCTTCTGACAGGCTGAACGCCTTAAGGCTTTGCAGACGCTGGAAAAGCCACGTCGTAGCACTAGCACCAACATCTCTGAATTGATTACGGATGAGACCATTGATCTCAACAGCAGTGGTTCAGTTTTGGCTCCCACTCCAGCTGCCACCAAGGGCAGAAATATAAGTTTTGAACCGGCGGAGATAACGGGACGCTCCACGCTCTGTCGTTCCAAGAAAAATATGTCTGTGGCGGAAATACTTAAAACCTCATTTGTGGAAAAGGCGCGTCTGCTGGAAGGCAAGCTTACTAGTAATGCCAACTCAAGTCTAATGGACTCATTTAGCTGCTCCCGCAGCTTGCCACGCACGGCAGACTTGAGTAATCTAAGTCTTAATGGGGGCGGAGGCTTCTCTTTTGCCGGGGAGCAACAGGCTTGTGATGAAAGTTTCGCTCCGGCCGAACTAATGCAATCGAAATTGGTTATGGAAGAGATCTCTTGGGCTCAGGCATATACGGCTATGCCCACGGCCACGCTCAGCAAGCAGGCCATGGAGAAAATAGCTGCTCCACCGCCAAGCAGCGACATTGAAAACTCTGTGTCCAAGTGAGAAATGGCTAAACAAATTTACAAATCTGCAGATATTTTAAAATCTCTTTCTTCAATTTTTTAGCTCAGTTTTGGCGGGCGATCCGGACTTTAGCCTGGGCAACTATTTCCAAACACGCTCCGAGAATTTGTGGAATATCATGAACAATGAGAGTCCAATTAATCGCTGCCCACCGCAGGCTCTAGTCGATCCCAATCTAAGCCTGGGCAGCAGTGTGGCTGTAAAGACTCCAGGACCTGACAACAAAACCTATACCAAGCCTTTAGCTGAAGTAGGCAACAAGCTGGAACGTAATCTGTTGAAAAAGAAACAACAGCATAAAATTAACCAGGCTCTAGAGCCGCCTACCAGTTCCGAGATCTTAAGTTTATCGGCCATTGATAAGGCCTTGCGTAATTTGGACTTAAATTCGGATACCTCCACAGTGGAGGTGGTCAATAAGCTATGGCAGCATGGAGGCGGAGCAAACTATGATGAGAACAAAGAGAATGAGCGAACTCTGTGCGATACGAAAAGTTTTACAGATTCCATTTTGAATTCCACTGATTTTAGGGACCTGCAGCAAAGTATGAGCATACGTAAGCCTCTAAGTCCGCTGGCGGAGCAGCCCCAAATCAAAATAACCCCAGCCGAAGATGTTAATGAGGCGGACATTGATGAGTGGCCCTCAACGCCCATTAAATCCCCCAACAGACGTATAAAACTTACTAAATACTCGCCCCGAAATGTGAGTCCCTCAAGCAGCGATGGTGTACAACCACTTGGCGTCACCACAGATGAGGATGAGGATAAAACGCCGGTGAACAAGAAGCAGTCGTCCAGTTCTTTAAACTCCACACGTCTAGAGAGAAGCCTACAGGCGGTGGCTTCTTCCACAGAATGTGATTTTGCCAAGAATTCACCTTTATCATCGCCCCGTAGCTGCTTGTCCTCACCTTTATTGGACAGCACCACCAACTCAGCGGTGACTGGAGTACGCAAAGCAAATTCCTCTCCTGCTAGCAGTACCACCACATCTCGACGTGGCGCCAGCTCTCGCTGCTCCAATTCCAGTGAGTTTAGTCATCGGGATGGCAAGCTTTTGCCCTTGAAGGTGACACATACCAGCCTATGCTGGGGCAGTACCAAGCTACGCACAGATGTTAGGAAATCCATGCAGGTGAAGAATACGGCAGATAAACGTCTGGTTGTACGTTTGGGCATTCAGGGACCGGGCTTTCAATTGGTGGGCAATGATTGCTCAACCATCACCCTCCAGGCCATGGAGTGCCGCACCATTATGATACAATTTTGTCCCACTGTCTGTGGCGCTGCCTTGGGCTCGCTGTCGTTCTATGCCCCTCTAGGCGGCAGTCAGCCGTGCATGGAAATACCGCTTTATGGTTATGGTGGACATGCCTCCATATCCATTCAAGGTTTACTCAAGGGTAAGTACTTAATTTTTGCAAAAAAGCGAATATTAATTTTAAATAATTCAGTGAAAAAAAGTGTTCTTAGAGCTTGAAAGCGTTATTGCTTGATAGACGGTAGAGTATAAATATAGGAGGTAGATATTATCTTCTAGATAAACTTAAAATCTATTAAATAAACGGGTAAATAGGAGGTGTAAATCAAACGGTCCAAATGGTCTATAGACTGAACGGAACTGCAGATTTGATAGATGGCCCGTAAATGGTTAGATCAAACGTTCCAAAAAGTCTCTAAATTTTCAAAACTTTTGGGTCAATATCAAGCTGTCCAAAAACTCGGGGAAATTTCCAATATTTTCTTTATTCTCTTTCTCTTTATTCTCTTTATAACTTACTTTTCAACAAAGAAGTAGTTCCCAAAACCTGAAAAGTTCCATTCGATTTTGTTAAGGGGTGAAACCTCAAAGAAGGCTTCTTTGGTAACGTATTTTAGCAAGGGTGCGAATCATTCGGGGTTCCCTTTCAATTTCCCTTTTTCAAGGAACGGTTCCAGAAGTACATCCGTGTCGGAAGGGTATATTCGTACGGCGTTCGATGTGCAAAGAATGTGTGAATAACACGATCTATTGGCACTTAAATTGTAAGTTATTTTGACACATAGCATTTTTCTAAACGAACAGAAATCGGTCCTAAATAATACATTTATTATATATAAATATACGTTGTAGAAAAAACCAGCATACGGAAACCGATTGGGCTTTTCCTTCCCAACGCGTGCCAAAAGCAAAATCCAGAGAACCGACGCTTTTATGTTATAGTGAACTTGAGCCCTCCAAGCACATGAAAAAAGAATGTAGATCCAATTTCAAACAAAATTTTAAACTTCTATCAGACTACAAAAATTTGTAGTAAATTGTTCCGTGCAAAAAGCAGTATGAAAAATGACACTTTAGGACCCCCGATCTGCAAAGTCAGATTGTGGACTTAATAGTTGCCAATTGAAGACGGGTAAATAGAAGGTGTAAGCCAATCAATTCAAAAAAAATCGCGAAATCTGCAGAATCTGTCACCATAGAGGTGAGGTTGAGTGGCAAGTTGGTATTGGTTGATTCGAGAAGGACGAACCATTAAATACCAGACCAAACCCAAAGAAGATCAAGATAAGTAAAAATGAAAATAAACTGACATCAGCATGCATATATGTAATACCCTTGTTCCACTGGCGAACATTCAATCACATTCTCGAAAACTGAATTTTCCTTGTTCCACTGACGAATGTTGATCACGGCCTCACTAACGTCAACAAAGTACAGCTGATTGAATTGCTATGTCTGCAATTGTAAATCAAAGTTCGCCATCCATATGTCAAGCAGCATGCCCTCCTGGTAGTCCCACCACGATATATTGAGGTAGTTTGCGGGATTCATACATAAGAAATATTACTGCATTTTAACATTCTAAAACAAAGAATTGGCAATTGCCGCTTGCCGTGGCCATGTACAACTCATGGGCGTAGTCGGCTTTCAATAAAGGGGGTCAATACACTTCTCCCCCTTGTGCTAAACCTCCACCCACTGAGCTAGAACACTCTCCGACCATGGCAACGACATTGACAGCAGCTGTTCCTCTTACGCAGTTCGATAGCATATCGATAGAAAATCTAGCTAGTGACAGTAGCTAGATCATCCATGACAGTGACTTGATCATCCGTCGCGGATGATCTACCGAATGGACATGCATCTCTTATGAGGAAATATACAGAAAGAATGAGGTCATTTAGATCATTCAGATCAAATATGGTTTTTAGGCGTTAAGCAATTACCAAAAACTAATATTTTCTGTATTTCATTTGATAGGTTTAATAATAATACATTTTTCCATACTCCACATATGTACAAAGATCGTTGACTGAGTCAAACACACTCACTCACTCACACACACACACACACACAGGCATCCCCAGTCACAAACTCGCATACATTCTTCGAAGACACTGTGGCAGTCGGCTCTCGGCAAAACGGTCAGTGAAAGACATGAGCAAAACAGAAACGAAAAAAGCGATCTTTGGTTGAGCGAAAACAGCTATTGAGCAAAACAGAATTAAAAGTGTCTTTTTGCAACCTCTTTTCGTTGTGTCTGTAACAGAACAGTTTTACACAGACACGCTGATAGTGTTAACAGTTTTTTGCGAGCTCTGACTACGACAATATACAAATGTTGAAAAATAAACATTTAACGCGACTTTAAAATTTTATTTAAAAAAAAAAATACTTTTTTTGGCCCTGTTTTGTTGCATTAAAAAATTCGACGCGTCCTTTTTCAATTATCCCTAGTATAGCTTGTAGACCAACATGTGCTGAACATACCCTAAAAATTTCAAGGCGATCGGTCAAGTCGTTTTTAAGATATATGTTGACCAGCTGAAAAAAAAGTGGTTTCGAGAAAAACGCGTTCGAAAGTTCAGTGTATGTTCAAGTTTATGGCGTGTGTTCCACATATCAAAGTCGATTTCCGTATGAACTTATGTATTTCGAATTAGAATTGCTTAAGTTTATATGTGAAGTGCCAAATATGTCAGAGATTACTAGATCAGGTCGAAAGAAAATTGTAATTATTTGACGATTTTAATCCGCTTGTCATTCAGCAGTCGATTTTAAAAAGTCAAAGTTTCTAAACAATATCATATACGGAAAATAAAGATAGAAAGTTCTAAAAAATGTCAAAAATTAGTCCATTTTCGTATGAGTTTAGATTCGAGTAAAGATCAAAATGTCCACAAAATCGCGAAATTTGCTAAATTTTGAATTGAGTTTAGATTATTAAATGTAAGCTTCAATTTTTTGTCTTGTGTTTAAACAAAGCCCCATGCTATGGGAAAACCGCAGCTACCTTCTGTGGCCTACAGCCCCTGACTGCAATCGGTCCATATACAATGGGACAGCCAGGATTTGGGGGATTTGGTGGCGCGTGAATGTCACCATCATTGTTAAGCCTAGTACTGAGGGTGTTCGAATTTTCCTTTCATCACAGTATTTCATATAATTAAAAACACCTTGGCCTTGCTTTGATGCTCATCTGCTTTTAAAAAGAGTTCTATTTATGTGAAATACTGTGACGAAAGGAAAATTCGAACGCCCTCAGTACTAGGCGAAATAGTTGGTAAATTTTTGATCAACAATTACTTACTCTTATTTCTTTGCCGACTTTGTTCTATTTACTATATTCAGCGTTTTGAATTTGAGGTTACAAGAAAGATTATTTATTGTGGATTTATGCTTATTTTCGATTATACTTCTCTTCTTCCAGGTCCGGTGGGAGCCAGTTTTCTGACCATAGGCGATGTTTGTGAACTCTCTTCGGGCCGTCCACTAACCGCTTGCTTCAAGTTCTACAACAAAGGACCTCTCACCGCCTTTGTGGGCATTTCAGTGGACTCTACGGTGCTAATGAAGCTACGCCTGAGCGAGGCATTTGAAGTTCGGCCCAGCAAAATGATACTGCCTCCCCACACCGAGGGTACCGTGGAGATCGCCTTTCGTCCCAATCGTGAGGATATGAAAAATATACTCAAAAAATCCACCTCACAGGTCTTGACGTTGGCCAATATGCGCATATTTTGCGGCGATGAACCCAATAGGCAACGCATGCGTAATCTCATACATCGCATGAGCAGCCGGCAGCGACAGAAACTCACCTCCTGTATGCTGGACAGCATTTGGTGTCAATTTCCCGAAGAGCAAACCATCCGGAATTTGAGTCAACTGATGGAACCGGCCGAATTTATACTCGATCTAGTTACGGTGGTCAAAATAATTGATGTGGCCTTGACCCTTAATCGGGATTTCGATGAGTCTGCCGAAACTTCGTTGCTGTTCCTGCCTGAGGCCGAGGAAACTGTGCTCTTTCGTACCATTTGTGCCGCCCACTCACCCACACCAACGCAGATTAGTAACGCGCTCGAGCCGGTCGATGAACTGCTGGAGGCGGATACCACCACCTTGGAAAGGAATTGGAGTGTGTCTCCAAAGCAATTGGAATTAACGCAGGGAATGGGGCCTGCCAAATTGAGCATAACAAACAATTTTCGGTCACGGCAATTGATTGAGATTAACTGTAATATAAGAAATGTGCTGGAAATCCATCCAAGAGAATGTTATATAGCTCCCGATGGTGGTCAGGTGGAGATACAAGTAAGGCTCTTGGCTAAAGCAGCGACTCGCCAGTCGGTGCTCATTACGGTAGCTATGGAGAATGAACGCATCCAAGTGCCAGTTATTTTTTAAGTTTCACTATTGTATTTTCATTTAATGTTCTTGTGTTTTTAAGTATTGTGAATTTTGCTTTGTATTTTATTTGAGTTTCAAGAAAAGTGTAACTGTTTTTTAAGTGTTTGTATTAGAGGTGCGCGCGTGAGCGAATGAAATTAATAAATAACTCTTTTATGCACGATTCACGCACATTATTTTTGGAGCGATTCGGGACTCTCACGATTCATACACGAATTAAGGAGGAGGGACGCATGATCACATACCATAACATGGCAACTCCATACAAATTTAATGAACAAAATACAATGCAATCTCCAACTCCATATTACCAACCCACAGACCAGATGGCAAGTTCATAGCTTGAATGACATCTGAAATATAGATCTAAACCACTTTTGAACCGATTTGCAGACTTGAGATATAGCCTATAACCAAAGATTATACAATGAATGTATGTTTTTTATTCTATGCTATAACTCTTTACTTATCGTTAAGATCGGTTCAGCGGTTGACACCTATAAGGAACAAACATACTTACACTCTTAAATATATGTATAGATAGATATACAACCATGTTCCCATTTTCTCTTGCCGAAAAAATTTTGCTATTTTGAGTGCAAATTTAGTCCAAAAACTGGTTTGAAATTGCAAAAGTACGCATGGATGAAAAGCTTAAGCACATGCGATGAATTTTTTCAAAATTCCAGACAGATTTTCAAGTGTAGTCTTTGAGATTGTTTGAAAATAACCGCCATGATCAAAATATAATATATCGATATTTTAATGTAAAGGTATCAGTCGAATGATGGTCACACTGTATAGGGAATGGACGAGACAGACGGAAAAAAAGCCGTATCGATAAACCACGAGAGACAATGTAAATAGAAAACCTTGTTTTTTGTTATTTTTTTTATAACTTCAAAAATATTTGGTAAAAAGAACTTAATCTATGTATTTACAAATAGAAAACCGTGGAAATAAACTACCTGAAAACCGAAAAAACAACTCGTTTGCAAGAGGAAACTTAAAGTAATTTCAAATTTGTGCACACTGCATAATATCCACGATGATTGACTTTAATTTACCCATAAAACGCACGTATCACGTCTGCTCAGTGAGCACGATCACGTCGTGACACTTTCCAATTCACATCCCTGGCACATCCCTCAGGTTACTATCGAATTTTTGCCACCTCTAAGCCAGTGTTGACAACTAATTTAATCAGCTGTTGATTATATTTTTTTTTTGTTTGGCTTCCCATTTTGCATTTATACGGCGTAATCAATGGCTCTTGTTGATCATGACTCATGGGAGATCGAGTACGAAGGCTGTGAGAGATTGCGACATCAATTGCTGGTGCAGCTTAATCAGCGCCAGCAGCTGGGTCCAGCAGCCAGCTTAACTAGAGATTACATTCAACTCAATTCAAGCCTTCAATTGGGTTTGGAGCAACTGGAGAAAGATGTCAAGCATCTAAAAGTGGTGCTTGATAATGCCATCACCTGGGAGACAAGTCCTGAGGAGGAGTTGCAACAGCGTCGCATCGATTTTGATAAACTGACCTCACAATGCCGGGAAATAAAATTGAAATTCGCTCAAACGAAGCACTCCCTCAGCTCCTCTGTATGGCAGGAACAACAAACTGCACCCGTCGTTGACAGACCCACAGATGTGGCCACGCTGAAAATGCGGCAAGCCGAAATGTTAGAGAATCAGGAAAGGGGACTGGAAGTACTTTCGGCTACAATCTCACGACAGCGCAACCTGGCCACACAGCTGGGTACTGAAGTGGAGGATCAGAACAGTGAGTATATATGTTGGACTTGTATTTCCAAGCATTTAATAATGTTTTGCAGACATTTTGGATAATCTTGCGAACACCATGGACCGTGTGGAATCTGGCGTGTCGAGGGAAACACAGCAGATTAGCCATGTGAACCGCAGGGATAGCACGTGGGGCTATTGGTTGGTTATAATTGCTTTATTTGTGGGCATTATTGTGGTGATCTTTGCCGTTTAAATTGCCAAATTCCATTTGTTATCATTTCTATGTATGTATGTATATGTGCGCGTGTAGATACGCCCAACAAAAAGATTTAAAGTATATTTTACAGATATTAAAGTATTATTAACTAAACGAAGGAAAAGACTGCACACAGCAATCATCTTCTAGAGGTCTTTCGCTGAATTATCTAAATGAGAGTTTGGTAATTCACCTGCTTGTCGAAGTCATTCCTCACTTAATGTTTGAAAGTTATTTCCTTTCCCGGAATTCCGGGATCGAACCGGTTTTCGGTTCAAAACCGCCGGTTTGCAGCCCTGTTCTAAATGAAATAGACTATTTCCACGAAGAGCTATTCCTATTTAAGGCAGGAACGGATTTCGTTAAACTAAATTGGACATTCCTCACAAGTGCAACCTACGCGAGAGGGAAGATGTAGTTCATTTTGTCGCTCGTTGCTCAATTCTAGCAAAATTTATGCAGCTTCGCTTAGGCCGGGTATTCTTTGTCTGTCTTACGCTGCTAAATGGTCCAAACTGGCGATCCCGATAGGATCGGAGATCTATAGTCTGAAATCATGATTACGAACGATGCAGTATCTCGTGAATACCAGGGAAGCTGTGTGTGGCAGAGAACAGCTTAGCTCAGTGCTTGGTTAAGCTTTGGTAAAACTCTTTTCGGAAGCTACCCAATAGTCTAGGTACAAGAATTGCGATTGGTTTGATTTACATGCACACATTAATTTACTTTACTGATAACATAAATACAAATTATTTTACATTTAGTGTGGATTTTAACAGAATCGCCTAGGCGGTGCCTTTAGCTGCAGTGCACCCAATTGCAGCGAGGAGGAATGGCTTAACAAATGCTGTTTGGGGCAGGGCAAACGTAGATCAGGTATCTGTATCTGGGGCTGTGTTTCACTTGGCCTGGGACAGCGCACACATTGCTGCTCTTCCAGTTCCTGTAGGCAACTCTCATGCCAGGCATGTCCACATTTGCCCATTACCAGAACTTGTGTCTGATCATACAGACGCTGCCTGCAAATGGAGCATCTCATACTGGTCACCCAGAGGCCACGTCGTGCCGAACGATACTGCTGAGCAAAATCCGTGTGCAAATCGTCACAAAGTATATCGGCAGCTTTGCGTAGCGCTTCGGTCTGTTGCCTTGAACTCACCAGCATGCCCATTAGCAGATCCTTAATGTCGCCAAAGCTGCTCGACACATGATGCGTGTTCATGATGAGCTGCACCAAATTGTGTAGATCTATATGCTGGGAGGCCTCATGGAGCAGGGATTTGGTAATCGTTTGCAGCTCCTGATGCGGTAAAATATATTGCAATAAAGTGAACCAACAGTGCTCCAATTGTGGCCCAGGCAAAGTGTTTACCGAGCGTGCCAGCAGTGCTGAAATCTCTAGAGCATCCTGGGCGGCATCTGTGGTTGAAGACTGCTGCTGTCTAAGCAACTCCATGGACAAGTCAAAGGCTTTCGCATAGCTCTCCTGTTTCTCATACAAATAGATCACAGCTCGCTGCAATTGATGGCTTTCCACTATTTTAATGGCCTCGTCTAGACGATAGCCATCATGGGTCTTAAGGAAGTTCTCCACATTTGAAGGATTTTCCATTTTGCAATACAAATCCACCAGCAACTCCATTTGCCTCTGCTCCAGAGTGGTTTTGCGTTCATTCAGAAACTTAAGAAATTGAAATTGATCCTTGTCTTCGCTTTTTAATATATGCAAGAGTTCAGTTATGCCTTCCGGATAGTGCAAGGCCACCAGACGCGTCGTCTCCTTGGCATTGATGCGCAATAGTTCCTTTAGATTTCTCTTCAATTGTTGATAAACTAAACGCTCCTCGTTGGCCACATGACGCTCTAGATAGGCAAACATGGTCTCATGCCTGGCCTCATTGAGTATATAACATTCCAGGATGTTATCATAGCGTTTGAGCTTCTCCAGCAAATACTCCACCACATAATAGCATTTGGCCCGCTGCGCCAACTCCAGTTGCACCTCATCGCTGCTGATGTCGCTGAGGCAGTTACTCGTCAACAACTCATGCCAGGCACTCTCTCGCTCCGAGTGCTGACGACTGGTCTCCTGTGAGATGTGCTCCTGTGCCAAATAGCTAAGCACACGCTCCAGCAGTTGCCTATCCCGTGGTAGGCATTGCATCGATATCTGCTGAGCAATAAAGTTCAACAGGCAGCCAATTTCCGCCCACTGTAACGAGAGGAAGGAAGAGAGTTGTTTTAACTTTAGTTTTTAGTTTTTAAACTTGAAAGAAACTTAAACTGCGTGCAGACAATCGGAGTCTACATTTTCAAAAGTGAATTCAATCGTGATGGTAGTTCGCTCAGCAACGAATTCCGTGAAGGTCGTCGAAAATAGGTTGTTCTGTCAGAAAACATCGAAGCTGTGAGTGAACTGATAACACTGTGACACATTTTTCAACTCAAAAAAGTTGATACCGTCGAGACCAAAAAGTTCTGAAAGGATCTGTGATGTATAAAAAAAAACTTTTTGTCTGCTTTATAGACGTTTGACACAATAAATAGAAGAAGCTTAATCTACAAGCTCAGCAACATGGGTATTTCGTCAAAAATTGTTAAAAGCCCTTCACAAGATGTACGATGAAAATTTTGATGCGGTTTGGGATGGTTCACAACTATCAGATTGCACAGTGGATCCGTCAGAGGCCAAAAATCAAAAAATGTGATTAAGCAAAATGTAGCGAAATTGTCTCTTAAAAGTCCAAACATCTGTTTGGCATCCCGGATTTTACTTGAAGTCTAACGGTACTTTCTAAAAATAGCTTTGCAATCGTGAACACGCTTGGGAAGTTATTTCTCTCTTTCAAATCGCCCTTTAAAGAGATCAGACGTTAGCTGGAGTGCTCCGAATTTAATTATTTAACATGAATTTTGAAACTGAAGGTATTTACTTTAAATTAAGATATTAATAATTAACTTTTCTGACAAAGTTTTTTCGTAAAACTAATTTGATCGAATAACCCTTTTTTGTGTATTTTGTGAAAGTCTATTTTATGTTTAGTTAAAGTTTTAGTTGTGTTCCAAGAAAATCCAGAAATTGGTATGTATGTCAGTGTGTTCGTCTTACTTTAAGGTTGTTTAATGTTTTAAAATTAGCTGCCGAAACTTGCAGATATGTGTTTACTCGTAAAAATATCAAAGCAGTTAAAGGTGAGTTTTTGCCTATTGGCCTGTTGCGCTTTTGCGCTGTTGCTTTGTCTTCGTCTTTCGTGGTTTGTGTTTTTGCAAAACTATTAATTTGTAAATAACTATTTAAATTTTGTTTATTTTTTCCTTTTGAATCATATTTGATTTTGGTAGGTGCATCGCAAAAGTGTGTGTTTCCACGTCTCTATATTTTTAATATGTGGTGCACAGGTAATGGAACAAACGCAGAAAAATTTAAGAAATTGATTTCCGATGTGCAAGCGAACATTGAAAACAACGGCTACATTATTCCAGATTTGAGCGAAGTGTCAAAAAAAATTGAGAACCTCTGCAAAACAATTGTAACTTTTTGGAAAAATTACAAACGTAAAAAATCTTCAGTTATTCAATATCAATCTGGATGGCTTAAAAAAAAAGAATCAATTACAATAAAACGCCCCTATTGCAAATCAAATCAAATAGAGGAAAGTGCTCATCGGGGCCGTCCTAAACTTGATTTTGAGGAGGCTTCAGAGAGAACAAAACGACGACGTGTAGGTCAGCTCATTAAAATTGATGAGTCCGCTGTTTCTGCTCTACGCAATGATAATCGAAATCAAAATTTCCCGCCGGCAGATCCCATAGAAGTTATTTCGCTTTTAATGGAGACTTCGATGACCAAACACCAATATTTGCTGATAAGAAACTTTGTAAATAGCAAAATATCCTTTGAATTTTTTCCAGCTTTTTCGTCGAAAAATACAGCTTTTTTTTCCTCTCAGTCCCGCCGAAAACGGATTTTTTTGCTCGGCAAAAGTTAGAAATGGATAGCCTCAGTCTGATGAACGAGCTGAAGCCCAGCAAGCATTTTATGAAATTTCTGATCACACTCTGATTAAAATAGTCATAAATGCGCTCGTTTTCTGATCAAAAATGATACTTTTGTCGGGAGAAAATGGTAGCCTAATGGCGATTCTTCATGAAGGGTCGTTTTTAACCCGTTTTTCTGATCAGTTTTGACTCATTTTCGAGTCTTTTTCGAGTCGTTTTTTAATGAATCACATTTTGAACAAATGCATAAGTCATTTTCGAGTCTCTCCTTAAATCGCACATGAAACTAATCTCTTTTTAATCATCAAATGGGCTCGAAAAAGATTCACCAAGGTGAGAAATCACCTGATGATGAATGCTAGGTGGGAGGCCATCAATCTGGAATTGTGTGCCTTGGCGTCAGAGCCAGGCGGTGGGTTCCACCTGATCGAAAAACTGGATATTGAAATCCCAAAACATTTGCGAAAGTGAAAATGGAAACGTGGCTAAGACACAGATCCATTTAATACGTCATTAATGAGAGTTAAAGATCGATTGGATATTTGAAAGGATATGAATATCAGATCCATGATCATTAAAATCAAATGGGTATTTCATAAAGATCAGTTAGACATCAAAAAAATGATATTTCTCAACAATTTAAATGGATAGTTTTTAGAAATGCTTTTTTCAAAATTAAATCGACTTCGAAAAGATCCAATGGATACCGAAAAATGATAATTAAACCATCCAGTCCATCAATCAACCAAAAATCATCCAGAGTATCATCAAAAACTGTCCTTTCTTTTCTGTGTAGTAAGATTTTTTGGTAATCGTGTTTGAAAATGGTCGGTACGAGGCGTCAACTGGTCATATAACATCATCTCCATCGGATCACTAACCAAAAATATGTCTAGTAAAGTGTTACTTGTGTTTGTGAAGTGGGTAGGTTCCGAGTCATTGGCTATATACAACTATTATGAAGCATATTGCTATTGAGGCTATCGGATTTGATTATATTAGAATAATTTAGGGCACTCACCGTTGCATTCTCGGGCGTCATAATCTCCAGCAGCAGATAAATAATCCGCTTACGATGCGAAAAGCCCAGCTCATTGCTAAATTCCCGCTCCTGGAAGGCCAACGAGATCACATTCAAGGTCTCTCGGGTATCGAATTTGAGTAACGCCCTTAGATACGGATAGGGCAGTTCCTCCTCGGGGCTAGCCTTGGAATGTTGTGAGGTAAGACAACGCAAAACATCATGCTTGACCTGATGCACCTGCTCGGCGGGTATATCACCCGAGGGATAACCACGACCGGCCAAACAGCTCGAGATGTAAACCAACAGGCAGTTGCCCAAATCTGTTGCCTCGGGTGTGACCAGCGGCAGAAGTTCGGTTAAAGCGGCAGTATAATCATTCAGTGCCTGGGTATTGAGATAGATCTGGACACGATACAAATGATGCAGTTTGATGGCCTTCAGAACTTGATTCAAATCCAGGCATGTCCAATCTAGCTTTAGCAAAAGGTTTTCCAACTTGGTAGGCGAACGCTGCAGCCAATGGTCCACCAAAGCTTGTGATATCAAAGGATTGAGGCGGTGTATATGATCCTGTTCAATGTGCTCGGAAATGAATTGCAGAAAAAGTTCCTTAGAGGGTAGACGCTCCCACAGGGGGGACCACAGTAGGTCCAGTTCTCCAATGGTGATAAGGCAATTCATAATGGCAGCCAGACAGTAGTCGGGGGCTCTGGCCGATTGAGTCAGGTACTCCTGGAAGAGCATTAGAATACGCTCCTTGGCCTGAGCCCGTTTGCGGGGACGCTCGGCCGATGCTTGGTAGCCCTCCAAAGCCAATTGACAAGCCTCCTGCCAGCGATGATGCTTCACCAGATAACCTATTCTCTCCGACCAGGTGCGTACACCTATAATATGCAAGGATCTGGCACCTAGTATATAAAGTTGACTACCACGAGATGTGATGGAATTGTAGCAGGCATTTGTACCGGCCAAGGCAAAAGCAGGTGACACATTCCCACCCGTTGCCAGCCCTTTGAACTGTGCCGAGCCATACACCAGGCCCGCATTGGCCATATCCATGCATTCCAGTTCCTGGCTCGAACGTACATCCACCAAATGTAACACCTCCGCGGTATCCATGGAGGCCACACACTTGGGTCCCAGCCAGTGGGCAGATAAAAGGTTTCCCTGCAGCTGTACATGTCTTAGATACAGCAAGGTAATCCGTCCATTTGATAGAAACAATTGATGGAAATACAATTGCTGACCACGTGCCACCACCAGCACCGGATCCACCGAACGAGTGGAGTCTGCGGCTTGTATTAAAACCAAATGCCAGGCCAAAAGAGGCAAACACTCGGCTGGTCCTTGCAGAGCATGATATTTGATTACCCTTAAACGGGGACGCACCGTCACTATGAAGTACTTGGAGAGCGTGGCCAGAGCCACTATACAATATTGATCCAATTCATGTCGTCCTCCTCCTGCTGCTCCCTGGGTGTCCATTATAAGCGGCTCCACCGCACACACCTCACCGCGTGCACCCGAGAACAGACATCTCGAAGTGCAACCTCTTATGCCCAATTTACGTGTAAAACTCAGCGACCACACAGATCCTCCTGCATCAGCGCAAAGTGCCAGCGATGATCTGGATGTCCATTTGACATTTAGTACACCCGTATTTGGTGTAATCACCTCAAATAGCTCTCGCAGCACATCACCATTCTGGCTATCCATCATCACCACCAATCCTCGGGCATAGCCCGCCAGTAAACGTGTGGAATCTGTATTAAATGCCAAACTGGATACCGCTCCCTGGCCATGCTTGTCCTGATGAGCCCAACGCAAAGTCTGGGTAACATCAAAGTTCAATATGTGACCATGACTCGTGCCCACGGCTATAAAGGCAGCCACATCACACGCACTGGCTGCACCCGCATTCACCCTCTCCGCCGCCGAAGCCAATTGAGCCGAAATGCCATGAAGTAAAGTGTAACGCATGATGGAACCTCCACCGGTTGCACCACGGCCATCGCCTCTCACTGCCCCGCCAGCACCATCCTCTCCTATGGACGGCGTGGGCGTTGCCTGCTGAGCAAAGGGTATACCCAGTTCTGAAGCGACATCTTCCGAATCCTCAGCCGCCTCGAACTCATTCAACACACTCTCCAGTGTGGGCAACTTATCTGTGGGCGGTATACCAAACTCAGCATCGTCCAGCTAATCAATAAAAAAAACAAATTTAATTAAAATGGATTTGCCATCAAATTTTGTTTTTACCTCCTCAAAATCCAACTGCAGCGATTCGGCCAGCAAACTGTCTGTGGAGCCGCGCTCCGACTCTAACAGAGATTGCAGCGAAGGAGCCTTCAAGGACATGGTCCCGCTTTTGACAAGTATTTCTATTTGTTTTTACGCCCCCAACTATGGGCTAGAGATGGCACAGCTGATAAAAAAAAAAACACAGTTCTGCTGTAAATGAACTAGTTCAGTTCAGTGCTTGTGGCTAATTAGCCCTTGTGTGAGCGAGAGAAAAACTTTAACAAAAACATTTTTTTTGGTACCTAATTAATGCCATATTGTCTCTGACCATGGAGGAGTCTAGAACATAAACCTTATTCTAATCATATTTTAAATTAAAAGAGCTTGCAAATAACCCTCAACACTTTTTTCAATTTGATCAGCCCACTGACAAAACAGAAAAAACAAAGCCGACTCGGTCTCTCACTGAGCAAAACACTTTTTTCCCCCTCATGTGTTTTCTGTTGAGCATTTTCGGTTGAGCAAAACAAACGGGACGGTCTGTCAATAACAACTGAGAGGGACACTTGTGAGCGACCGCTCACGCAAAAACTGTCTTCAAATGAGCAAAACACAAAAAGTGTCAGCAAAAAGTGTTATTTGTTTTGTTCGTGTGGTAGGCGGTGGGTCAGTCTATTGGCATTATGGTAACATAACGGCAAAACATCCAAATCGCGATATAAAGTTGTATGCCTGACATACCAAGGAGCATCCGCGATGCGCTGGAGTACTCCGCTTATAGAAGATTCTAGTTTCTTGAGTGGAGTGCAGCATTCCGTACCCCATAGCGGGATCCCCCAGGTCTAAGAAGGCATGATAATGGCTTTGTAAACAAGGATTTTGGATCGCAACGAAAGTTCGCTCGTATTACATGGGCTTTTCAGGTTAGGTGGCGGTTAGAGTCAAGCCGCAGATTCCGAATATGGGACTCTTGACCCTAGAAGTCGCACTAGAGCAACAGTGTGCAACGATTATTACTACGTAAATTAAAGAAACATAAATGAATTAAACTTTATTTAATTAATATTCTCATATATTCATAGCTTGTTGGAAAATAATGCGTTTACATAGGAAACAGACCCAGACGGATTGTATCTTTTTCGTTTTACAACTTACATATGTACTTATGTATTATTCCGACTGGGTTTTAATTGTGTCTAACATAACATATATTTCTTCCTTCGTTTTTTTTTTTGTCTTCCTTAATTTCTACATACATTTATATGGTAATTTCTACAAGTCGATCTTTTGTAAAGATTAGATTTTGTGTTGTGTTGTAATTACTTGGCATTCTTCTTGTTGGCCGCCGCCTCCTTTTTGCCCTGATACAGTCCGGTATAGTACCCGGACATGTACCAGGCAGTTAGCATGGCCACAAAGTCCTGTTCACCAACATCCTCGCCACCCCCGCCCACCGGTGGTATAAATGGCATAGGTGGCATGATTAAACCACCAGGTGTCTTCGGATTCTTGGCTAGACACTTTTTTTGTCGCCTGCTTGGAGCGCTGCGGCTGCTGTTCCTGTTGTCCCAGTACGGCTTCCGCTTGTTTGGCACAGAGGAACTGTTCGCGACGCGTTTTCTTTCCCCATGAGGGTAGCAGCTCGGCTAACGGCACTTCCTGCTCGTTCTCATAGCCCAAATAGCGAATGACGCAAGTCTCTGACTTTTCGTTGATGGACACCACTGCGCCCTCATAGTCCAAACCATCAGTGTAGGTGGCACGTGCAAAATCGCCCACCTTGAAAATGTTGTCAGGCTCCGGGGTAGTGGCAGACACTGTTTTGTTGTCCTCATCATCGGGAGCGTCGCCGTCGCGAGTGTTTGTGGAATCGGCAAGACGGCGAGCCAAAGCCTCGCGAGCCAAACTCACAGATTCGTCATAGGTTTTCATTAGCAGGGAATCATCCCATACAGCAATTTTAGCCTCGTCAGACATTTGGTAAGCAAAAGAACACAGCTACCGCTTGGATTTATAAAAAGTGTAATGTCTAAATGCGGCGTCTGTTAGTGTTGATTAACGACAACTTAAGAACACACTGCAGGTGAACCAGTACCGATAACAGTGTTGAAAGTTTGGTATTTTTCCGCTTGCCCACTTGCGGTCACACTGGCTATTGTAAAAACGAAAATCATTCTCCACCATTTGTAAACTGTTCAACAAAAGTAAATACCTTAATAAATATGGCCTCAGTGGATAATCTCTACAAGGAACTGACCGCTGAGTGGTCCAAGCGTCCTGCCAACACCACCAAATGTGGCCAACTGCTGGATCAACTGAAAATTGCCTTGGTCAAAATGTCTTTCCTGCCCACAGATGGCACGGATGCGCAAAACTCCAAGAAGCAATTGCTACTGGCCCGCAGTGTGCTTGAAATTGCGGTGGAGCACAGTGTGCTGAGCAAAGATCTGTTGGCCTTCGAGCGCTACATGTCCCAGTTGAAGTGCTATTACTATGACTATGCTAAGATTATTGGCGAATCGGACAGTAAGTACAAGCTGCTGGGTCTCAATCTCTTGTACTTGCTGTCTGGGAATCGTGTCTCTGATTTCCATACCGAATTGGAACTGCTGTCGGTGGATATTATACAAAATAACCAATACATTCGTCCCATACTGGCTTTGGAGCAGTACATCATGGAGGGCAGATACAACAAGATCTTCCAGGCCAATTCATCGATGCCGGCGGAGGTCTACAATTATTTTATGGATCTGTTGGTGGAGACAGTGCGTGACGAGATTGGCGCCTGCATTGAGATGTCGTATGAGACCATCTCGGCCAAGGAGGCGGCTAAACGTCTGAATCTACGGGTGCCCGATGAAATCAAGGCTTTTGGTGAAAAGCGTCAATGGAAACTGGATGGCACGACGGGCAACTATAGCTTTACGGATCGCAGCATAAAACCCAAGGAGTTGTTGCCCTCCGAAGAGCTGGCCGAACAGGTGCTCAGTTATGCTCGTGATTTGGAGATGATAGTTTAGGTTGGTTGCAAAATAATTTTGTAATAATAAATTTAAAAAAAAAAAAATTCATAAAATATTAAAATAAAAATCGTAAATGCGTGGCGAACTAGTTCTATTGGTATGTCAGTGATGACGCTTTAGCTCTGATTTAACTGCACGAAAATAACAAGGAGTAAGTTATTTACAGTGGATGAAAAGACTACCACTGGCACATTTTAAAGGTCATAATGTAAATCAACGATGATCACGAGTTGCCCCCAGAGTCCGAAGACATTTCGCTATTTACACATAAACGAGCCCTACGCATGCTGAAGCTGAGGCCAAGAGAGTAAACAGCTTTTCAGTCGCTGGTTAGCGTTCGATTCGGTCAGGTCGAAGCTAGTTCACGGCGCTTTATTTTTGCACCCCAATACACTAACTTGTTGATCAACACTGATCTAAATGACCTCATTCCTTTAAGAGATGAATGTCTAATCGGGATGTCACGGATGATCAAGTCACTGTCACAACATTTAGCCTTTTCCGTTAAAAAGCTAGATTTTCTATCGATATGCTATCGAACTCGCAAGTGATATGATGTCACCAGTGATGGAGGCCTATGGAGGCAGAGGGTTTTAGCACAGTGGGAGAAGTTTATGGGTTTGCTTTATTGAAAACTGACTACGTCCATGAAAAGTGTATGGCACAGGCAAGCGCAAAATTTTCAATTCTTTGTTATGGAATGTTAAAATGCAATAATATTTCTTATGAACGAATCCCTAAGGAGTGCATTCTGCTTGACATGTGGATGGCGAACTTTGATTTCGTGATACGGCACGCTCGACCTGTAAATCTGGTCTGGAAAAAGTCACTCGCTCGGTGGGTAAATCGTCCATTAGTGTGTTTTGGAGTCTTTTTTAGAAGTGACGCAGACCTTACACGAGTTGCTAACACCCTTCACTATGTTCCGTAGTTTGGGAATCCAATAATTTGATCGAATCAAACGAACGAACATCTGGTTTCCACCATGTAAGAATATAAGGTGGGTGAATCATACGTTAGCAGACTCGAAGGAGTGACCAGAATAGAATGTCGTTCGTTAAATGTCATTGATTTGGATGCTCTGACACGCTCACGGGTTCTAAGGACATCTATTTGATGGGGCTCGTTTTTGGAATAGAATGCTTGTTTGAAAGTGCGCCTCCTGGGTCGCGATAACGAGCGTTCGCGAAACATCGGATATATTGGCACTACTCAGCTCCTTTGTGGTAGAGAGACTCGCTCGTTTGCACTGCTTTACGAACCTAAGAACATTGGACACAACGCGTAGTGCTAGCCCGAGGTCAGAGAACCGATCTAGAATATCGGAAGGTGTGGTTATCGCCACATAAGCCTTAATAGTTTGACCAAGCTAATCCATTCACTTCACTCAATCTAGTTTTTACGGATCTAGGAACGTAGGGAACGCATCACAAACACATTTTTTATTTGTTGGATTATGAATTGTACAGGGTTTCATAAAGTGAAGAGTTCATTATAGTTAAATTACAAATTTTTTTAAAAAGTTTCCCCTCAAGCACCTGTCATTTCAAGCGAACTAGTTCAAATTAAGTGCTTAGGTATAGCAGCTTGAAAATGTCTAAATTGTCAACACTGACATTCAAACGAAACCAGTTCTTCACAGGCCGGAGCGAACGACAGCGCGTAACAAAAAAAAAAAAATTTTCGCTCTGCGATTATTTATACAAAAAGAAACCAAATTTTGCTTAAAAAGCAAACTTAACTAATTAGTTAATATTGAAACGCAATGGCCTGCAATGCCAGTAAGACGCATCTGTTGCGCGCTATCGCTGTAAGTGTTCAAACTTAACCAAACAAACAGCAAAATGCCAACTGGAGGCGAGGAACTAACTCTTGTGTTACGTAAAAGTTACAAAATGCGAATTTATTTATGTTTTTTTTTTGTTTTAGAAACGAGGCTATGCCACCCTTCCGCGGCCCGTGGGTGACACCTCGGTCGTGAGTGTGAATGTGCTGGACAACAAATTGGTGGTGGCCACTGCTGATGCTTCGGTGCCCGTGACCCGTGTGTCCCTGGTATTGGGGTAAGTGATAGGTGAAGTCTAACCAAGTCCCAGGTTCTCTTCAATTTGTGTTGTATTTTTAGGGCCGGTTCTCGTCATGAGGCTTACGATACGCTGGGAGCGGCTCATATGTTGCGCCTGGCTGGCAGTTTGAGCACCAAAAATTCCAGCGCCTTTGCCATTGCACGTCACATCCAGCAGGTGGGTGGCACCTTGACCGCCTGGGGTGATCGTGAGGTGGTGGGTTATACGGTGGAAACCACCGCGAATAATGTGGAAACAGGTTTACGGTATCTCCAGGATTTGTTGCAGCCTGCCTTTAAGCCCTGGGAGCTGAAGGATAATGGCAAGACAGTGATTAATCAGTTGGATGCTGTTACCACCGAGGTAAGAAGCAAAAGCGAAGATATGTACCCCCTTATTGATGATTCCTCTTCCTCTTTAGCAACGCGCCATTGAGCTGGTCCACAAGGCCGCCTTCCGTTCGGGTCTGGGCAACTCCATCTATATTCCTCGCTTCCAGCTGGGCAGACTCTCCCCGGAGAGCCTATTGCATTATGTGGCCAACACTTTTGCCGCTAGCCGAGCTGCCGTTGTGGGTGTGGGCATTGATAACAATACACTGTCTGGCTTTGCCCAGAGCTTGGACTTTCCCAGCGGCAGCGGCAGTGCCGGTGGCAAAAATACCAGCTACTTTGGTGGCGATGCTCGTAAGGATACAGCCGGACACCGAGCCACGGTGGCCGTTGCTGGCCATGGCGGTGCCGCCTCCAATCACAAGGAAGCTCTGGCCTTTGCCATTCTAGAGCAGGCCGTGGGTGGTGCTGCAGCCACTAAGCGTGGCGTTTCGGCTGGCTCATTTGGTGAGGCTATTACCTCTGCCGGTAGCCCAGCCTCTGTTAAAGCTCTGAATGTCACCTACTCGGATGCGGGACTTTTTGGTTTCGTTATCAGTGCCGATGGCAAGGATATTGGCAAAACTGTGGATGCCCTGGTGCGCGCTTTAAAATCGGGCGCGGTGAGCGAGAAGGATGTGGCTCGTGGCAAGGCTCTGCTGAAGGCACGCCTTGTGGGCAAATATGCCTCCGATGCGGGTTTGATTAAGCAGATGGGACGTCAGGCGGCACTTACCCGAGGCGTTTTGGATGTGGATACCTTGGTGGCTGCCATCGATGGCATTAGTCAGCAACAGGTGCAGGAGGCGGCCAAAAAGGTGGCCAGTTCTAAGCTATCGGTGGGTGCCATCGGTCATCTGGCGAATGTGCCCTATGCATCTGACTTGGCTTAAGTAGATAAAAGTAATTAATCCAAATGTAAACCGAAATTGATAAATAATACACAAAAAAAAACCTGTTGAAACTAATGAATACGAAAATCGTTGGCATATAAATTACAAAAACTAATTAAGATTGATTCCAATTTTGAATTTCAACGCCGCTTAAAGCAAGCTGGCGCCCCCTAGCGGCATTTTTAAACAAACTAGGTTATTACATCGTTTGTTATGTACGGCCACACTGACAACATAATACATTAATTAAACTGAGATAAATGCCTATCAGGCCCAGCCGCCATGTAGATGCCTACCAGGGCAGGACCAGTGGACGCCGAAATCATGAGGGAGAGAAGAAGAAGCTACCCTACTTTTCGGATCCCCGGCGTGAGCGTGAACGGTTGACCAGAAGGAGGGAGGAGGAGCGTAACGAAATGATTCCCTACTTTGCGGATGCTCAGCGAGAGCGTGATCGGTTGAACCTGGAGGATGGTCACCGGCGTGAGCGCAAACGGTTGACCAGAAGGCGGGAGGAGAAGCGTAAGGAAAAGATTCCCTACTTTGCGGATGCCCAGCGAGAGCGTGATCGGTTGAACCTGGAGGATGGTCCCCGGCATGAGCGCGAACGGTTAACCAGAAGGAGCGAGGAGGAGCGTAAGGAAAAGATTCCCTACTTTGCGGATGCCCAGCGAGAGCGTGATCGGTTGAACCTGGAGGAGGGAGCAAGAGCCTAAGGAAAAGACTTCTCACACTCAGAGCAGAAGCTTCGCCGGAGTGGATAATGCAGATTCTAGTACTACGGTTGGTACTTTTGAATGCGAGCTTGATTCGAGTTTTAAATTTAACGCCGCACGCTGGCGCCCCCTAGCGACATTTTTAACAAACTATGTTTTTGGCTAATTCTCCGTTTGCTGTAAACGTTCACACTGGCAAACATTAAACATTAATTTCAACAAAAAAATGGATGCCGACAGCAGTGGAAGTGGTCTACGAGGTCCGTATTTATTTATAAATGGTGTCATCCTATATACAATCCAAACAAGTGCACAATTTTTTTGTTTTTGTTGTTTTTTTTATAGTGCCAAAATGTGTATAAAAATGTGAAATGAAAGCTAAAGGAAGGGGGACACCCTAGGACAATGGACAACGAATGGACATCTAAAAAACCCCCCATGGAACATCAACAGCTACTACAAACCTCAACACACAGTTATCTAGCCTAACCATGTCTTCTTCCATGTAGATGCCTACCAGAGCAGGAACAGGTCCACAAGACGCCGTGATCATGAGGGGGAGAAGGAGAAGCTACCCTACTTTTCGGATCCCCAGCGTGAGCGTGAACGGTTGACCAGAAGGCGGGAGGAGGAGCGTAAGGAAAAGATTCCCTATTTTACGGATGCTCAGCGTGAGCGTGATCGTGTACGAAATTTACACGGTCGTGCATCGCCTCGAACCAGACGAAATCGTACCAGATCCAACGAACGCCGATCCGGCCATCGCAGACGCACACGGAGTCGCAGCCGCAGCAGGCGGCGTAGCCACAGTCGCAGTCCGCGACGACGTCGCTCGCCACTGCCGCGCATTATCACTGTTCCAGTGCCCGTGCCAGCCGCTGAATATGCCTATAGTTTTGTTAGTAGATCACAATCATATTTTTCACTATCTTTTATCAACCAAAGCCTTTTCAATCAAAATACTTTTATCATTCTTTTAATGCCCACGAAGTTTTCATCAAAACTAAGTGACGTCCGAAGTCTTTCACCAAGTTCCCAATGTTGTATGATATTTCATCAACTTTGCTTTTTGTTCCAGCTAGCCGCCTGGTGAGCATAGGAACGCTCACTCTCTGATTTCAATCCGATTTAATAATGTATAAATGGATAAAATAACTTAAAATTCGAAATCAAAATGCTAGTTTCGAATCTGTAGCAAAAACCGAAATGAGTACTAAACTTTCATTTCGGTAAGCACTGGAATCAGTTCGACCGATCGTTCCTATAGCTGCTACAAGAAGTAGTCATCCGATTCGGACAGTTCCGACATATTAGCAGCGTACAGTCAAGAAGACTGTGTGCAAAATTTCAGCTCGATAGCTTTAAAACCGAGCCATTTCCCAGGAGCTGTTGGATAGTTCGTATGCTCTTAAGTCATATCTCAATGCCTTGACATGCTCTGTGTGGTGCAACCATGGTTTGGGTGGGTAGCAGCCTATCAGGAATTGCTGGTCTCGAACAGCGAGAACGTCCGATTCCTGATGATATGGTGGCATCCGGAGGTTACTAGCATCGCAGCATTTTGGGCTAGCTGGAGGTTTCGCCATTGGGTGTCGCTGACACTCAGGGACCATATTGGGGACGCGTAATTGATCATGGCCCTTCCGATTGCCTTGTAGGTGATGAAGATCGTTTCATTCTCCTTCCCCCAGCTGCTTCCAGCTATGGCCTTCAAGACGTTATTCCTGCTTCTTACTTTTTATAACCCTCGCAAAGCCATACTGTTCCTAGTATTAAAGTTCAACTCAGTGTTGAGACTGGGATTCATCCCGAGGGCCTGGAAGAAGGCCCAGATCGTTATGAACCACAAGGCCCCGATGACTGCTTCAGATGTTGAATCGTACCGGCCAATCAGTTTGCTTTCGTCGGTGTCGAAAATTTTTGAGAGGTGCCTTCTGAGCAGAATACTTGCCTTGGATGGGCTCAGCCAACGCATTCCGCCCTTTCGATTGTGTGTGGCATGAAGGATTGCTGTGCAAGATAAAGAGAGACAGCTCTTTGATCTGGTGGGTAGCTTATTTACTGACAGGACATTTTCTGTCGCCCTTGATGGAGCTGAATCGAGTACAAGAACTATACGTGCAGGAGTGCCACAGAGGAGCATCCGCGGCCCCACGCTTTACACACTTGCAATCATGGACATGCCCACTGGAACTTTTCCTTGCCATCTTTGCTAATGACACAGCTATTTTGGTCACACAGCGCCACGGACATTCTACAGCAGTACATTTAACGATTTCGCGGATGGGCAAGGCGCTGGAATATTGGTATCAATCAAGCGAAGTGTGCCAATGTCACATACACGTTAAGGAGATACGACTGCCCTGGAGTTTTCATGGAAGATCAACTTCTAGCCCATCATCAAGGACACAGTTACCTGGGAATGTACTTTGACAGGCTCCTGACTTTTGGCTTGCACATAAACCAGCTCACAAGGTCGCTGTATAGAAGAGCTGCTCAATTGGGTTGGCTGCTAAATAGCAGAAACAAATTGTCATTAAAGAACAATGTACATATATACAAGGCAATCATTGCATTCTATTTGGGATTGCAGGTACAACGCATCTATACAAGATCCCCCAAGCCAAAGTACTGCGCAGACTATCGGGAGCGCCCTGGTACATGTGCACGAGAAGACTGGAACAGGAACTGAATGTCCCAATGATAGACGACGTATTTGTTAAACAATCTACAGATTACATTGGGAGACTCAGAGGACACCCAAATCGGCTAGCAAGGCAACTACTTCGCACAAGAAGGATAAATGGTGTCAGAGCCAGAAGAAGACTTTTGAGAATCTTCCCGTGGCAACTTACAAGATTACATTACATCTAACACCAATTCATTTCCGACCCCATAAACTATTCTTGATCAGGGCGACGAGCTTCGACTATATGTGACTATATCTAATAGTCTAATAGTAATCGAATAATGAGTCTTATTGAGAAAAACTTTTTCGTTTTCAATTTTAGCGTCCTTAAACTCGTCCATTACTAATATCTTATGACTTGAATCAGATTTGGAAATTTTGGTTAAAATCGGATGACTATATCTTATAGCTGCCATAGCACACTGTTTTTTTTTTTTTTTTTTTTTGACATAAACTCTAGTTGTTGTTATATTCACCGCAAATTTGGTTTGTACGCATATCTTGGACCCCAAAGTCAACTTGCAAAGATTCACTCAATTTATACCAATATTTTATATAGCTGCCATATAACCGATCTGGTCGATTTGCACCAACTTAGTTGGTTTTAAAGCTATTGAACTGAAATTCGGTGTGAACACGTATTTTAAGCTTTTTTAGCGACTTATCGAAAATGGTTCGTTTCGGCATACTATTTCATATATGGGCATTTCCACAGAAAGGTCAACCAAAAACCGAAAACATCTATTCATTAAATGCAGCTAACTTATCCTATGTATATCAATATATGTTCCTGAATCAGCATTTGTATGTTATTTATGATTACGCAAGAGGATACATATATAAATTTATGAAAAGCATCAGAAGTACGGCGTTAGAGAAAGGCTTGTCACGTCACGTATGTCACGTTTCAAATATAAAAAAAAACAACATTTTTTTTTGAGCGAATCAGCTATATATATATAGTTACATCATTGCAGATCATATTAAAGCAGATCTTTTCTGAAAGCGGACAAAACGCACTTCCCTATTTTGTCACGCTGCGTATGCTATTTTGTCTGCCTGTATCTTGGGACCCTACTGTCTAGAACTCTCAGCTTTTACATTAAATATAGTGCTAACAAAGTGCTATCCAAACACCAATATGCGGAGATTTATCGTACAATTTTTCTTTGTTATTCTTCATATCAAAGGCTAAAAAATTCGTACGATTGTCACGTTCGTGGCTGTGGAAATGCCCATATGTAAAATTACACATTAATAACAGGCGACACAATCAGGCAACCGATAACAAAAATTACAAACGCGTTATCAACTTATAATCTTAAATATCTGGACTAAAAATTTGCATTTTTACAATTTTTATTTGGCTTCTAACAAAGTTGAAAAACACAAACAGCTGACTTCAATAGCCCGTCAACAAAACAGTGATGCCACAAAGTTTGAATATGTTTTGTATTTTATCTAATAGGAGTATGTAAATATTAACATTTGAAATCTGAAAAAAAAATTTTTTTTTGGGACTATGCCAAAAAAAAATGTAAAAAAAAAACCCACTGTGCATAGGACAGATCGGTCGGAAAATGGGCCTTATTGAGAAAAACTTTTTTGTTTTCAAGTAAATCGTTCTTAAGCTCGATGATTATTAATATTAAACTCTTTCAAACTAATTTGAAAAAGTAGATCGACATCGGGTGACTATATCTTATATACTCAGCAAGAAATCGATACCGAAAGTCACCAATACAACTATACTTTTTTGAATTCACAAATACTATCACACATGGGTTGCAGTATAATTTACGTAGGTCTAACATGACGCCTAACTGCTTGGCAAATTCTTCCTCATCTATTTATTGTTGCAGTTAGGCCTAACGTATTCTATAACGATAGACGATAAACAGCTGTTTAGTTCTTAAGAACTTTGGCCATTTCTCGCGTGGTCGTCGAAGTAAACGGTTGGTTGAACTCACCATTGGTGTTCAAAAATAATTATAAAAGTGAAATAAATAAATAATATAATAAATATGAATAAAAAAAAACAATATCATAACTTAGTGTCAGCAGAAAAACGAAACTTACAAGCTACATTAAAAAACTATAAACAGTTAGATGACATTGCAAGTTCCAAGAAGGATGAATTCCAAGAAAAAAAAAAATACAAATTGAAAGTTCTGAGGCGGATAATGCTGATAGTGAACTTTCAGATCTTTGCTCCAATATTTCAAGCTCATCGTAGGTAGAACCTCCTAACATAAGAACGTAAATCAAAAAGCGAGTAGGGAACTATTAATATTTAATAAAATATTCCCAGGTAAATATTAGATTTGTTCGGCAAAGACGACTTTCTTCAGGAAATAAGAAAATCCACCGAGCTGTCTCACAAGTCACAAACAAAAGCTGCACGCATTAAAGAAAACAGAATTACTTGTAAAATTATATACATATGGGCATTTCTCAAATGTCGAATGCGACATTCGTACGCATTCAAAGTGCAGAAAAGTATATGCCAAAACATTATTTTATTTTGACAAGAGACGAAACTTATAGCTCTTGATAAGCACTATAATTGGTGCTAAAGTTGATTTTGGGCAATTGTTCGTTTTCAAGATAATTACAAAAAACCAATGCATTCGCATGCGACAAAAACAGAAGTCACTTTCTAGCCGAGCAGTTCAAACACTGATTTCAGCGGATCTTGAAGGAATATTTTAATGCGACTAATTTTAAAATTTTATGCACTGATGTATCTTAAAAACGTTTTTTATTTGATTCAAAAATATTAAGTAGTTTATTTTTTATTTAGTTTTAATCACTTTCGCACGCGACATGTCGCATGCGACATTTTGTTCCATCATACTTTTTATGTTTTCCATTATAATGAAAAGAAAAACTTAAAGTTTATTGCAATCACATTGTTTCTCATGGTTTCTTGTGCATTCTTTTTTGACCATTTGTACCCTCAGAAAGATTTTAGATAGCAAAAGTATAAGAAATCGAAAATCACTTTTATCAAAAAAAAGTGCAAAATTAATGTCGAAATAAGAAAAATTGCGCTAGCGCGGCCGTAAATCCGAATATTTCGAAATGGGCTATGTAAAAATTTAAGATTGGCTTCCATTAATGCAATTTGACTGTTTCCCCATGAAAATTAGATAAAACATAGTGTTTTTAACCACTTTTAAATTTTTGGCTGCGGTTGACATTTCTGTGGAAATGCCCATATGTAGATTAAAATTGTCAGGAAATGTAAGAATAGGCAAATATGAAATATGATGGCAAATTAATAGTTTTTCAATTTTCCAGTATTTTTTAGTTCTTGTTAATGTATAACTATTGTATAGGTTAGTACTGACTAACTTGCTTACCAGTTAGAGCTACCAGTTAAAGTCCTAATATAAATACTCAAACCAAAACAGTTATTAATATCAGTTAGCTCATTGGTCATCTAACTAGTAGGACTAACCTCACACGTACGCTCACCGATAGGTCGATAATCGGTTAGAATCTTCCCGACGCCCATTTGCGTTTGACCAGAAACATTCCGTATTTTAACGGTTAGCTATAACAGTTAACTGACAAGTATTTACCAGTTAGATTTCTTGCTGGGATATATATGGTTGCCATAGGGACGATCGCTCGAAAATCGGTCTTAGTAAGAAACTTTGTTTTGGTTTTTATTGTTTAACAGAAAGAGATTTCTGGAACACCGATAATTGCTTTTGGGTTGGAACTTGGTTCATGCTTCAATGGTTTATGTTTGTTTTTTGAGCCTCTCTTGGAATTAATAACCGCTTCTAAGCGTCTACGCATACTTTCTACTAAGTTGGCTGTCTCTGCTTGGGTTATATTTGACCATTCTGTCAGTAGAGCTTGCTTTAATGAATCCTTTGATGTTGTGTGATGTTTCCGAATTTTCCTTTCCAGTAGGTGACAAGTATGTTTAAGAAGATTCATGTCTGGTGACTGTGGAGGCGTTTTTATTTGCTTGCAATGATAGATTAGCCATTCCTGACCCAGATATGACGAATGTTTTGGGTCGTTATTATGTTGAAACAACCACTGCTGTCTATTTAAGCCAAATTTTTAAAAACTGGGTACCAAGTTTTCACTTAAAAGGTTCATATAATACATATTCTACATTTTCACGTCTAGAGGCTAAGCGCCCCCATACCATAACATTTCCTCCACCGTGCTTGACTGTTTTAATGACATTATTTGATTGCAGCTCTTTGATAGGGTTTTGCCAACTTTTTGTGATCCATCTGAACCGAATAGGTTAAACTTTGTTTCGTCACTAAAATTTACGCTATAACATGAAGTTTGGAGAACTGTAAGCTCTTTTTTGTTATTAACCATTGAAATGAATGTTTGACGCCGAGGTACTCATTGCAACAGATTTCCGTGACACCTCCGAATATGTTTCCATGAAAATTTTGACACTATCAGCCTTGTTCTCAATTCCACTTACTTTTCAAAAGTAATTCCGTAACAATTCCAAACGTTTTCGAGTTTGCAGCGGAATTTCACTGCCACTTATCGATTGATATTTGTGAAATAGCAGCTACTGTATATAAGCATTTTCGTGTTTTTCGTTGGGCCAATTTGCTAGAATTTTGATGGTTACTAATGTGGGTTGTGTTGGCCGATTTTCGTTTTGATTTCTATAACTACAATAACAAGTACACAAAATACCTCGCAATATGATAATTGACGGCTCAAAATTGTAAACATTTGTAGAAACAACAATTTAACAAAGAAAAATTGAAAATTATTGCCAAATTGTATCTCCCGAGTTCCCATCACATTCAACTTGTTGATCACAAGCTCGATTTTGTAAGAAATTATCACTTTTTAATGGACTGACGACCTTTTGACCAACGATAGACGACTATCGTTTGATAAGTGCCTATCGAACTGGTCAGAGCTTTTGCAATGTGGAATTCAGAACACGAATTTTTCACGTTTCGAAAGTGTTTGTAAATTTTATTATTTAAAAATAAGATTAAGTCCGTCTGTAATATTTTTGGATACCAAAAAATTTTAAATAGACCAAAGAATTGTGATTTACTTTCATTTTGCAAATTGCAATTTACGTATAATTTCCAAACCTTTGAATCCTCAAAAGAAAAAAGAATTTCGATTTACTTTTATCAGCACACGAATCAATTTCACTTTCGAAAAACTTTTGTGAAAGTGGAGTTGGAAAAAAAGGCTGTATGCCTAACATTTGACCATTTTTCCCCCAATGTGCTTTGGCATACTTACTAATACAATTTCCCCTTCTTTTTATCTCATTTCAGGGCTGGCCTCCGCCTAGGCATCAATTTAATGGTTTATACGCTCCCCTATCATATCCAATGAGAGCTCCATATTTTCCCCAGCCACGTTACGGTGGTCGATTGCCTCCGCCGCATTCCTCCTACTATCCAGCGTATCCAGGACCTCCGTTTCCCTATAGATATTATCAGCCACGTTTCAGTTATCGAAACTCTAGGCAACCACCACATTAAATTTCGACACAGTTTTTGGTTCATAATTACAAATTTTTTTTTTATTTACAATCGTGTGGTTTATTTTGTACATTAAAATAATAAATACAATCAAAAAAATAATTGAGGAGAACATTTAAATATTGCAAATAGAAAAAATAAAAAAGACGACACAAGTTGATTAAATCATGAGCAAAAGCGCAATTTCAATGGGATGATCACACGAACAAAAAAACAAAAAAGGGGGAAGGGAGGAGTTTGTAAGCCTACGAGGGGTATATAGTAACTCTAGATTTTGTTTATATATAGAGATTTATGGTATAATTAAGACTTTATACATGTAACATTTACACATACATAAATAGTTTGGGTCTAAACACTGGAGGGTATATGAGGGCAACTTGAGATTTGGTGAGGGAATCTAAATATATTATTGAACCTCTTCAAATCATGATGCCCTTTTACCTTCCAATGGGGGACGACGCACACACACTTTCTCTCTCCTAAATACGATCTTTTCGTTTCACTTTTTGTTTTCCATCAATAAATTATAAAAATAGATCATTTGTTGTGGGGAGTTGGGTGGAGGAAACAGCTGGGGTTACAGCTCAACTCATGGGGCGAAACTGCTAAACGCATCGGTGGCATCCACGGAAACGCCAGCGTGTGATCCTATGCCCATTTCAGCGTATGATCCTTGCCCAGCAGCTCCTCGTTACACAGGATGTCGATCTGGAAAGAAGTGAGAGGAAGTTGGAGAATGAGATAATTATACTACAGGCAGGTTGTCAATTCCACCATCATTTGATTCGCTTTTGATAACTGAATTCCGAATGAGTTTTCTCACTTTTAGCGAAATAAAAACACAAAAATTAAGTAACGTTTTAAATTAAACTCGGCTGAAGACGGAACTCGATGTGGGTTCCAAAATATATTGGGAAATTTAAAAAAGAAGCTGCCGTTTCATTTTTGAATGGGACGGATGACCTCGAGCCGGCTTAACCAAAGCTTTGAGTCTTTAATGTAAAACTAATTTCACAAAAAGTTTCTAAATTGAAATTTAATTTCTTAAAAATACTTTTAAGGATGCAAACTGGTTTGGAACCGAACCGTTCAGAACCGATACGATCCAGAATTCTTGTGAGTACCAAGACGATCACCCGAATTCATTTTATGATAACTTCGGACTAATTAAGTTGAATAATAGTTCTTAATTGAATAATAGTTCTTAAAGCAGAAATATAATATTCCGAGTTGATTAGGTTAGGTTAGGTTGCGATGGACGAGAGCGACAAGTCGCTCTCCCACTTAGGCCGCAAGGGCCCGTTGCGATGCCATATATTCCCTGTTAACCCTTTATTCCATAGGGGGGATAATACTGAACCATTGTGTGGACAGAATAAAATTAAGTAGAGCTGGGATCTCTAGCTCGGATGTCTCCGAGAGACTGGTTAAAAGGGGTTGACCCAGAATTCTGAGTCTTCTCCTACTCAGAGCAGGACAGTGTCACTGGAGGTGCTGTAACGTTTCCTCCTCTTCCTCACATCTGCAACTTCTCCAGAAATCGTGGTGTGCTACGCCTAGGCGTGCTGCGTGTCTGCCAATAAGACAGTGACCCCGTCAGGGCACCCACCAGAAGGGCTATGTGTTCCATTCTGCAACGCAAAAGTGTGTTAGTGCGTTGTTTTAGGTTGAATTCTGGCCACGTGTCTTGCTATCGAGGACGAGGAAAGGTTTTTCCAAGGAAAGGTTTTTCCACCTATCCGTAGCAAGACGCAGTGTTTCGGCTTTTATGTGAAGCTTGTAGGTAGCCAAAGGCATCCCTATCGTGCTCTTCTCTGGAAGGACCTCGATGGTTGTGCCTAGTCTGGACAGTTTGTCCGCAGACTCGTTTCCGTCTATGTTCCGGTGTCCAGGCACCCATAATAGGTGTATACTAAAATGTCGTGCGATCTCGTTTAGAGATAAGCGACATTCCGTAAATGTTTTAGCATTGTTGGTATGTGAGTCAAGTGCTTTAAGGGCGGCTTGACTGTCTGAATATATAAATACGTTTCCTTCTTTGACCGTGCGCGTGTTAAGATAGGTGGCAGCTCCCTGGCTGGCTACCACTTCCGCTTGGTACACACTGCAGTGGTCAGGAAGGCGGAACGATAAGTTTAGGTCTAGGTTGGGGGAGGAGGCACCCCCTCCTACTTTTTCGTCGAGCTCAGAGCCATCCGTGTAGATGTTTATGGCGTTAGCTCTGCTATGTTGAAGGTTTTCCCATGGAAGGTTTTCCCATTCGCTTCTGCTTGGGATGGTAGACGTCGTACGATTTGTCGAACGTCGTTAGAGGTATACAGTAGTCCGTATTTGGGGGTATAGCCGCTTGGTGGCCGAGTATAGTAGAGTGTCCGAAATTACCCCCGTTCCAGGTGTCGGATTCTCGTAGTCTGAGGGCTGTTGTGATAGCCATCTGGGTTCGCTTGCGAGGTCTAGTGGTATGAGATGAAATGTGGTGTTGAGTGCTTCCGTTGGTGTGGTTCGGAGCGCTTCTCTGTACCTAATTTAGGCTGTTCAGGACAAATTGATACATATAGTAGTATAGGGCGTACTACGGCTGTGTTAAGCCCATGTACTGGGGAAAATCCCCATTTTCGGCCTATAGCCTTTCTGCACGAGAAAAGAGCAATTGTTGCCTTTTTTATGCGGTCATTTATGTTGTCATTCCCGAGTAGCTTCCTATCCAGAATGACTCCCAAGTATTTGGCATTGTCTCCAAATGTTAGGCTTACTCCATTGATTTTAGGAGGGATTGATTTTAGGAGGGATAAGGTTAGGAATTTTGTATCTCCTGGTGAAGAGTACTAGTTCTGTTTTGTCTGGGTTTACACCCAGACCACAAGATGTCGTCCACTGAGCCAGTGTTTTCAGTCCGGTCTGCATGAGGTCACTTAGCGTCTGTGGGAAGATTCCACATTTAAAAATTGCAATGTCGTCCGCGTGAGCCACCGAGTTGATTACTCTGTTGAGTTTATTGTAATCAGAATCATTATTGTAATCAATCATAACTCGTATTAGAGTTCCATGGTAAATGGACCACAGAATTGCAGCTTAAACTCGTGTTTGGGTTGTTCATGAGTGAGTGAACAAAATTGAGTTGTTCTTTAAACTGAACAAGTGAACATGTTCTTCTTCAATTTTACAATTTTTTTCAGTTGTTCTTGTTCACTTGTTCAGTTCTTTTTGTTGAGTTGTTCACTTGTTCTTGTCCAGTTGTTCACTTGTTCAATGGTGTCGGGTTGTTCGTAAGTGAGTCAACAATATTGAATTTTCCTTTAAGAATTTTCCTTTAAACAGAACATATGAACATGTTTTGGCGACCAGCTGAATTTTTGTTCAGCGAGTCGTGTTCAGTAGGGTGTCCCAAAAGATGTTGCTTTTTGCTCAGACATTTTCTGAAAGCTTATAGGGGTAAGTATTTTTTTCAGATTTTTCGGAAAGCGTTTAGAGGTCGCGCAAGTCGAATTTTCCACAAAAATCGGGTTTTCCGTACTGTTTTTGGATTTTTTCTTATAACTTTGTCAATAACTACGATTTTCTTAGTTTTCAAATCAGCATTTTTAAAGAAAAATTACCAAATTTGACTTTTATGAGAATAATCGATTTTTTTCGTAAATTTTGGTTAAATTTTGTAAAAAACGCATTATAACTCTTGAAATTTCTATGAAAATCAAAAAAACTAGTGATGCAGTTAGAAAGATGGGTAAATTTTAAAATTATAAAAAAAAATTTAATTTGCCCTCACCGTTCCAGAGTTATACTCTTTTAAAGCTTTGAACCCCTTGCATGAAACTAATAACTAAACTAATAACTAATAAACTTTTTGTTTTCAATGCTATCGCTCTCAATCTTGTTACTGATCAATATTATATGCTACCACACTATTCTGCCAAGTTTGATTCAAATCGGATGACTATAGCATATAGGCGCCATAGGAACCATCGGCTCGAAAAAGTAGTTTTAGTGAGAAAAACTTTTTTGTCTTCAACGCAAGCGATCCCAATCCTCGTATTTATATGTTTTCTTTGTTTTTACACAATTCCACCAAGTTTGAAGAAAATCGGGCTTCTATACGTAATAGCTGCCATACAAAAGTTAGGTCTCGACAAAAAGTCTTAGTAGGAAAAACTTTTTTGTTTTCAATGCTATCGCTCCCAAACTCGTTACTGATCAATATTATACGCTATCACACAATTCTACCAAGCAACATTTACGAAAAAATTTAATTTATGGTACCTAAATGAGCAAAAATATAGCCAAAACTTATCGTTTATGCTCAGAAAAGTAAAATTTTGAAATTTTTATCATATCTCATAGCGTTTGAAGATAGATTTTTGAAGATAGATCGTTCGTACCTTCTAGAGATACCTTGTAAACAAAATTATTTATCGATTTGCTGAAGAATGGTAAAGATCGGATGAACGATACTCAAGTTATGAGCAAAAAACGGGGAGAACACCCACGAGCCCCACCCATCACCACAGCATTCTATTTGAACGGCAATCTTAGTGAGAGAGAGAGAAAGAGAGAGAGAGTGAAACTTAGAGATGAGCGAGTATAACTCGTGAGCAAATGCGAGCTGGGACAGTTGAGGGTACAGAGTATGTTATAGTCGGGCTTGACCGACTTTCTCTTCTTGTTTGTTATTAACCATTGAAATGAATGTTTGACGCCGAGGTACTCATTGCAACAGATTTCCGTGACACCTCCGAATATGTTTCCATGAAAATTTTGACACTATGAGCCTTGTTCTCAATTCCACTTACTTTTCAAAAGTAATTCCGTAACAATTCCAAACGTTTTCGAGTTTGCGGCGGAATTTCATTTATGAGAATCCACTGCCACTTATCGATTGATGGTTGTGAAAGTGAAATAGCAGCTACTGTATATAAGCATTTTTGTGTTTTTCGTTGGGCCAATTTGCTAGAATTTTGATGGTTGCTAATGTGGGTTGGGTTGGCCGATATTCGTTTTGATTTTTATAACTACAATAACAAGTACACAAAATAACTCGCGATATGATAATTGACGGCTCAAAATTGTAAACATTTGTAGAAACAACAATTTAACAAAGAAAAATTGAAAATTATTGCCGAATTGTATCTCCCGAGTTCCCATCACATTCAACTTATTGATCAAAAGCTCGATTTTGTACGAAATTATCACTTTTTAATGGACTGACGACATTTTGACGATGACCAACGATAGACGACTATCGTTTGATAACTGCCTATCGAACTGGTCAGATCTTTCGCAATGTTAAATTCAGAACACGAATTTTTCACGTTTTAATTTTCGCTTTTGCTAGCCTCTAAGAAATCGAAAGTGTTTGTAAATTTTATTATTTAAAAAAAAGATTAAGTCCGGCTGTAATATTTTTGGCTGGCTACCAAAAAATTTTAAATAGACCAAAGAATTGTGATTTACTTTCATTTTGCAAATTGCAATTTACATATAATTTCCAAACCTTTGAATCCTCAAAAGTATTTCGATTTACTTTTATCAGCACACGAATCAATTTCACTTTCGAAAAACTTTGGTGAAAGCGGAATTGAAAAAAAAGGCTGTATGCCTAACATTTGACCATTTTCCCCAATGTGCTTTGGCATACTTACTAATACAATTTCCCCATCTTTTTAACTCATTTCAGGGCTGGCCTCCGCCTAGGCATCAATTTAATGGTTTATACGCTCCCCTACCATATCCAATGAGAGCTCCATATTTTCCCCAGCCACGTTACGGTGGTCGACTGCCTCCGCCGCATTCCTCCTACTATCCAGCGTATCCAGGACCTCCGTTTCCCTATAGATATTATCAGCCACGTTTCAGTTATCGAAACTCTAGGCAACCACCACATTAAATTTCGACACAGTTTTTGGTTCATAATTACAAATTTTTTTTTTTTATTTACAATCGTGTGGTTTATTTTGTACATTAAAATAATAAATACAATCAAAAAAATAATTGAGGAGAACATTTAAATATTGCAAATAGAAAAGACGACACAAGTTGATTAAATCATGAGCAAAAGCGCAATTTCAATGGGATGATCACACGAACAAAAAAACAAAAAAGGGGGAAGGGAGGATTTTGTAAGCCTACGAGGGGTATATAGTAACTCTAGATTTTTTTTATATATAGAGATTTATGGTATAATTAAGACTTTATACATGTAACATTTACACATACATAAATAGTTTGGGTCTAAACACTGGAGGGTATATGAGGGCAACTTGAGATTTGGTGAGGGAATCTAAATATATTATTGAACCTCTTCAAATCATGATGCCCTTTTACCTTCCAATGGGGGACGACGCACACACACTTTCTCTCTCCTAAATACGATCTTTTCGTTTCACTTTTTGTTTTCCATCAATAAATTATAAAAATAGATCATTTGTTGTGGGGAGTTGGTTGTAAAAAACAGTGGGGTTACAGCTCAACTCTGGGGCGAAACTGTAAACGCAACGGTGGATCCCGGAAACGCCAGCGTGTGACATAAACAAATTTCAGCGTATGATCTTTGCCCAGCAGCTCCTCGTTACACAGGATGTCGATCTGGAAAGAAGTGAGAGGAAGTTGGAGAATGAGATAATTATACTACAGGCAGGTTGGATAACTGAATTCCGAATGAGCTTTTCCACTTTTAGCGAAATAAAAACGCAAAAATTAAGTAACGTTTTATATTATTAAACTCAGCTGAAGACGGAACCCGATATGGGATTGAAATATATTGGGAAATTTAAAAATGAAGCTGCCGTTTTCATTCTTGAATGGGACGGATGACCTCGAGCCGGCTTAACCAAAGCTTTGAAAGTCTTTAATGTAAAACTAATTTCACAAAAAGTTTCTAAATTGAAATTTCATTGCTTAAAAATACTTTCAAGGATGCAAACTGGTTTGGAACCGAACCCTTCAGAACCGATACGATCCAGAATTCTTGTGAGTACCAAGACGATCACCCGAATTCATTTTATGATAACTTCGGACTAATTAAGTTGAATAATAGTTCTTAAAGCAGAAATATAATATTCCGAGTTGATTACTCTGTTAGAGTTTATTGTAATCAGCACAGTTCTTTTTGTTGAATCGTTCACTTGTTCAGTTGTTCACTTGTTCAATGCTGTTGGGTTGTTCATGAGTGAGTGAACAAAATTGAATTGTACTTTAAACTGAACAAATGAACATGTTCTTTTTCAATTGTTCATTTTTGTTCAGCGAGTCGTGTTCAGTAGGGTGTCCCAAAAAAGTGTTGATTTTTGCTCAGCACTAATTTTTGTAGTTTTGAAAAAAAAAAAAAAAAACGATCGCCGTATGGATGATCGAAAACAATAGCTTCAGACAACGCGTCCAATATAGTGGCTGCTATTAAGCTATGAGTTAAGTATGAGTTGAATCTTATCGTTCAAAGATTTTTCGGAACAGCCTTTACGAGGTCCGCTGCAAAGTCGAAGTGATTGTGGCGCACAAAAATCGAGGTAGTGTTGCCCGTGAAAAACATAAGTGTTTTGAATTTTACTTGAATCTACCAGCTTTGTCAGGGGCGGAGTCAACTGTTCGACCGACCTGTCGTTTTGATGGAAGCCGTTGTGGTCAACTGTGTCAACTATTGACGAATGGGAAGTTACCGCACGGAAAGCATTTTACCAAGATAAACCGCGATATGCTTGCACTGACATAAGCATTAACTTTATCATGGGGAAATTTCCGATGCGACTCTTAGATCTCTAGAGATCATGGACTCAGTTACTCTCGAAATCGACCGATATCCAAATGTCGGGCCACAGAAGCCGGACTCAGTATCAATGCGGAGAAGACGGACTTGATTCTTTTCACCAAGAGATACAAGGTACCGCAATGGACTCCACCTACGATAAATGGAATACAGCTTATGCCAAAGAACAACGTAAAATACCTTGGAGTAGTAATCGACAGTAAATTGTCATGGAGACTCAATGTGGAGGAAAGGGTGAAAAAGGCAACCAATGCGCTACATGCATCCCAGAAGATGGTAAGCAGCACTTGGGGCCTATCACCAAGTCTAACGTAAACTGGCTCTTCGATGCTCAATAATACGACCGATACTACTACATGGCATATTGGTATGGTCACAAGCCACGGAGAAGTCCACATATCTAAAGCTGATGGAGAAGGCCCAGCGGCAGGCATTAGTCTGCATAACGGGGGCGCTGAGGTCCACTCCAACAAAAGCACTGACACTGTCAAGCATGCAGCTCTGCACAAATGACGGCCCAAGTCGTGCGGCAGAACCTCTCCGAACCATTTGATACCAAGAGAGGTTTTAGGCAGGGTGATACCCTATTGTGTGACTTCTTTAATCTACTGATGGAGTATATACTGCGCCAACAGATCGGGCTCATTTCTCTATAAAGATCTAATGCTACTCGCATACGCCGATTATATAGACATTATCGGCAAAAACGAACGGGCGGTAAGCAGGGCGTATTCAGAGATTGAGAAGCAGTCTAAACTGATGGGCTTAACGGTAAACGAGGACAAGACAAAGTACCTAGTATCCACGGACAAGAAGTCTACGCGTCTTGGGCAATTTGTTACTATGGGGGAGTACAGCTTTGAGGTTGTAGAGGATTTTGTCTACCTCGGGACGATGATTACCGGCGACAACAACATCAGCCTGGAGATCCGAAGAAGAATTACTCTTGGAAACCGATGCTACTACGGGCTCAGTAGGGAGTTCAAGAGCAGAGCCTTTTCTCGAACAAAACGAGAGCGTAAGTTAAAGTCGGCTCAACGTAACTTACTAGCCAAGCGGCAATCGAAGCAATGCATGAGACACACCATTAACTCCAAAAATGTTATGGCAAACAGGGAGGCAATAGATTCCCTCAGCATCTCTAGAAAGGTGCAAATCTACTGGATTCCCAGCCACCGGGGCATTAATGGAAACGAAATGTCCGACAGTCTTGCAAAAGCCGGAACCGCACCAAGCCAAGAACCAACACTAAACATATCTATCTCCGTACAGACGCTACACTAGGTGTTCATACAGACAGACGGACAGACGGACAGACGGTCAGACGGACAGACGGACAGACGGACAGACGGACATGGCTATATCGACTCGGCGGTTGATACTGATCAAGAACATATATACTTTATATGGTCGGAAATGATTCCTTCTGCCTGTTACATACATTTGCACGACTTTAGTATACCCTTTTAGCATCTACGAGTAACGGGTATAAATAGCGCTATACAAGTTGCTCATCATCCCAGTCCAGTGACAGCAGCGGATGAGGAGGCGATTAGCGTTTTCGAGCGAAAAATCCTTCGGAGGATCTATGGACCTTTAAAAGTTGGCGATGGATACCGCATTCGAATGAATCACGAACTGTATGAGCTCTATAGGGACATCAGTCTAGTCAAGCGCATAAAGCAACAGCGGCTGCGCTGGTTAGGACATGTAATCCGAATGGATGAAGAAGCTCCAGTAAAAAAGACGTACAAAGCGAAGGCGGCTGAATTTGGAGGACAAGGCAGGAGGGGTCGCCCACCACTCAAGTCAAGTGCGGAAAGACATTTCCAACCTTGGTGTGAATAACTGGTGCCAGCTCGCACAATGCAGAAGCGAGTGGAGGGCATTCACTGCAGAGGCCAAGACCGTCAAGCGGTTGTGATGCAACATCGGGCCAATAAAGAAGAATGAAGAACTGTCACATAAACTATCAAGTAACAGAGTAAATTCCTAGCAGTTTATCTGGCAAATAGCAGCTATATAGGAGATGACGAAATCGGACACCTGTAACGATATGTAAGGAACCTGGAGTCGTCGAAACTCTGGAACACATCATCTGCAGCTGCCCAGCGATCGCTAAGACGAGATTAAGACATCTGCACTCCCCAAGTCTCACCTCTCTTGAAGAGGCGGCAAGGGAGTCTCCCAAACAACTATTGGCATTTGCCAAAACGTCAAACATCCTCTTGGATTTCTAATGGTACCCAGAAAAAAAAACCACCCGGCCTCACTAAGGACCGTAAGGTCTATGTGTGGCCCCTACAAAGGGCCAGCCGGAACTACCTACCTACCTATTGTGTTGGCCGGAGTTCTCCAAATGTTCTAGTTACAGAGATGGATACCCGCTTTGCAGAGAACACAACTCTTGGATACTTGATACGGCTCGTGCAAAACGGAATAGCTGAACAATTGAACAAGTGAACCACTGAACAAGTGAACAATTTGAGTGAGTTGGCTCACTTAGAAAAAAAAAAGAACAAGTGAACATGTTCTGTGAAATGAAAAACCTTTACCCAAAACTATAGTGTTAGTGCACCAAAGCCGATTTACTTGCAAACATGTTCAATCAGCTGACTTGCTCAACGGCACGATGGATTAGCCGGTATGACGCTACGTTTTGTATGAATTTTTGTGTATGATGCAATCAAGACAAAAGTGATTTTTGCAATTTTCTGATACACATGTTTGATGGCATTTGCCTAGCTTTCAGTAGCTGATAAGGGTATGGTTGATCCTCACAGTAACTAGAAGACGAGCAGGTTCACTTAAAAACATACATAGAAACATAACCGAGAAAGCCTGCGGCATCTTAGTAGGATTCATGAGTTTACAAAACAGCAACATTTGTTGTCTCGTAACTAGCAGGGAAGCCCTCGTAACCAATCGATAACAATGAAACATTAAGTTTTTAGATGTTAGTGAACGATGTCAACAAGTTGACAATGCCAAACGCGTTATCAGCAATTGCATTAGCAGATCTACAACTAAAGAAACATTTGACCTGTCCCTGACTAACCATTGGTCTAGTTATTTCAACACTCAGGGAGCCCACTTTGATTTGGCTTTGCTGTTGTTGTTTCACTCACCTCACGGTATTTCTCGATGCCATTGAGAATCTTCTTGGCGACCAGCTTTTTGAGATGAGTAATTGTGGCCTGGGAGCTGCAGCGTATGAAACGTCTTTGCAGATTCTTAAAGTTATTGCTTATACACTCGAGGCACACATTGACCTGCTCGTCCAGGCGATGGAAATCAGATTCTGCATGCGCCTCCATCACCTTCTCATTGTCATCCTGTTCATGATTGGGCGTAATATCCTTGGGGCAGGGCATGTTGCGACTCTTGTAAAAGTCCCTTTCGCGCCGGGATTCATCTACTTGGAGTTTGGGTACCAGTTTGTAGACAATATCCTGCATGGTGCGATCGAAGCTAATGTATTGCAGGGGATGTGATTGATGGATGATGTTGTCGCAGGTGGGGCAGGTTTTTTTCTCCTCCAAATGCTTGACCAGGCAGCTCTTGCAAACTATAGGAGATGGGGGAAGGGGGGGTTGGTATTAATAAACATAGTATGAAGTGGAAGGGAGGGGAACGTGGGAAGTCTACTCACATGTGTGCAGACACTCGGTGACTGTGGTGGCATCAATGAAATATCCACCACAGATTTTACACGTGATATGCGGATTAATTGTTTTTAGTTTAACGCGCCGCTCCATTTTGTTAACTATTTTATTTTGTTTAATTAACTTTAAAATTTACTGTTGAAGTGGGTCTCTCTCTCTCTCTCGCTTCCGCTCTCGGCACCGCTCTCTTTTGACAGGTCGCTGGCTTTTTTATTCAAGACGTAAGCTGATAAAAGCAACAAATACTAAAAACACACCACATTTTGTACGCTAATTGGTTTAGTTTGGTTTTATTTCAAGCGTATTAAACAATTATTTTAAACAAATAAAAGAAATCACGTCTGAATTGTGTGTACGTGTGAGTTAGAGATGGGCGATGGTTAGGTACCCCTGGCACGAGTAATTTTAAGTAACGAGTCACAGTGATGACACCAGTTACTTTTGCACGGACAGGAAAAAAATTTAAAAAATTTTAATTTTGGTTTGTTCCATTTTAATTATCATGTTTTATTGGGTAAATTACAAAAAATTTCCACCTGACCTAACTGTATTTTTGACCCTCTTTAATCCTTGCGCAATTGCAATTCCTTGACCTCGATGCCATCCTGGGTAATGATGTTAATCAGCACCGAATCACCCGTATAGATATCTCTTTCAGCCGCCGAAATAAATGTATCCGAAGCCACCGCCACAGCACGCTCCTTGGTTAGCTTGGGCAGATCCTCCGGCTTCAAGTTCATGTTCTTGTAGCCAATCTGATTGTCCAGTACGGGCTGGAGCAGAGAGCCTGCCGTGCCGCCAGCACGATAAGTAGCTCGTTCGCAGTGTCCAATCGGGTCATAGGAGTAGACAACTCCCTTGCCATCCTTATCAATGCCGGCCAAGATATTCGACACATAATACGGGAAAAAGCGACGATTGTACATGGTTATGGACAGCATCTGGGCAACGGCATCGGTGGTCATGGTTTTCAGATGGGTGTGCTGGTACATTTGCATGCGCACCTTCATCAAGCCAGTCAGCGAAAGAGTGTCGCACCAGCAACCCGTGGAACCAAGCACCGTCAGATCCGACAGTTTGAACAATTTGCTCTGGTTGCGCGAGTGAATGCTGTAGCCACTGCTCAGGCGGGTGTCGGCGGCAATGACTGCAAAATCGTCACCGGCAATGGCCACAATGGAGCTGCAGGAGGGAAATCAAATGATTTCCAAAATACGCAAGTAGACACACACACACTCACCCGCCATTCGACTCGTAGGGCGAAAAGTCCACATGCTGCACTCCGGGCACTTGGTAGTCTGGGAATTGTTCGAATTTATTCATATTTTTTGGGATTTAACAAATAAACGAATGAAATGATTTGCAAGTTCTCCAGTTCAGTGTGACCGTCTTTGTCAATGGTGAAAATGCCAAGCAGTGTTGCCAACTGGTGAAGCCCAAAAGTGGCTAAATCGACTGTGAAATATAGCTAAAAATGACAAAGTGACAAAAAGCTGTAAAAGAAAGCTAAAAATTGTATGCTTAAATATTGGTTAATTCTTACAGAAGGGATTGGGTTAGGTGATCTACAGAGCAAACATGTTGTGCACAAAGTCTGTGTCGTTCTCTGTTGCTACAGAAGTAAAAATTGGTCCTTAAACTCTAGTATGTTCCAGCAGACATAGCATTTATTTTTGTGATATAGGAATTTTTAACATCTATTTACAATTGCCCTTTTTTCAGTTCAGGCGGAATCGAAATTGATAAATGCTCCATTTAATAGTTTCCGTCTCTCGACCGCAGAAAATAGCTAGAATTGCTGAAGAAAATAGCTAAATTTGCAACACTGACGCAGAAGCATCGATACAAATATCGGCGACTTTGGAACTTGATTTTTCTTTAAATAAATTTATGTATTCCTAAACATCTTTTCGTATAAAAATGTTTGAATTTTATTTGTTTTGGTAATTAATGGAAAATTGCAAAATTAAAAACCATCGCACTCCAATTCGACGCTTATCGACAGACGCTAGTCAGCCAACGCTAGCTTGACAGCCATAACAAACATCACGTCGTGGACGGAGTACAAATTTTCAGCGCTGCATTTAGTTTAGTTAGCATTTGCAGCAAGAAGTTGAACAACAATTAAACGGTGCTTCAGCTAACAATTAAAAAATCGCAGTGCTAAACCAACCAATAAAGTGCAACAGTTTTCAAGAACCAACAATAATTCAATATCAAAAGGCAGAAGTCACATCGATTTTTAGCCAACACAGAAAAATTCTCACGGAATTTCGAAAGAAAGTTGAAAGTAAGTTTGCAAATCCAAAAATAATTCAAGCAAATACAAATATTTATGCGGCGGCGGCCGATGACGTGAGCAATATCCACTCTCTCTCTCTCAAGATGCGTTCTCTCGCTGTTATTCCTCTCCGAACGGGGGGGAGCCCCACCATGGTATTTATGCGTCTTCAATTTGTGTTTTTTGTCCGCTGTCAAGGCTCTTTTGTTTACATAATCGTAGACTATGCCCAGATATGCATATTTTCTCTGTTTATTTCTTGAAACAGCTGCTCCACTGACGCTTATTGATTTTATTTTTGTGGGTTTTTAGTAGCCGGCAATACGACGCCATTGCCCTTTTCCTGTGCACCGGGGCCACGTCATTTGTGAAACCCCTCCTACCCCTGCCCTCCCTGTGTCCACACATGAACTTTGCTCTGTGATCGTACGATTTCCCCAGAGTTGGCATCATCGGCAACAACAACGGTTAAAACAATTTTTTTTTGTTTTTTTTTTTTTTGGCGAATGGGGCAATTATTACTCATAACGTTAGCCAGCAGTTGCAGCGCTGCTTGCTCCACTTTCCCAAAGCGTAAGCTTAGTTGCCGTTAGATAGTGGGTGAGGTAAAATAGAGAGAGCAGAGAGAGAGAGAGAGAGAGCAAGATCATACGCACAATCAGCTGTTTCTGAATGAATTTTTTTTTCTTTCGTTATTCATGCGTAAATTGAAATTTTTTTAAAGCGGGCGAGTTGTGGGGGTCGCATTTCCGTATCACAAAGTGTGTGAGGAATTGTGCAATGGCTACAAAAATATATGGTCTGATTAGATTATCTAGACTTGGGTACAGCAGTAAATTGTGGTGTATTAAACAGATAATACTAATGCAAACCATAAAAAGTCAATTATTTTGCCACGTGCAGTGGATCATCTGCAATAAACAAACCACCTACCTAACGAAGTATACTTCTTATGCAAGAGATACAATGTATTAGCTAGCAGGCCACATGCGGTGGAACTTCGATTTTAACGTATGACCCAGCCACGATACCAAAAGTAGTTTGTTTTTTCTTTGTCTTTGCTACGAACTAGAGATGAGCGCGTGTTAAACTTTTTCAAGGCGACAACGACACGATTCACGAATGTTAAAAATTCAGATATTTTACTATTAAAGTTTACAACTATGGGATGCAGGGATGCAAACCGGTTCGGAGTCGGATACTCCGAAATTTTTAGAAAGTCCAAACTGTACCTGAAGCAGGGCAGACAAATTGTTCCCTCCCGAAACCTGAACTGGAGCAAAAAAAGTTGAAAAAAAACTTTTCCATTGCATTTTATATTCGCAGTTGCTAAAAATTTCCAATATATGTACATATTCGTTCGTGTCTTTTGTGCATGTACATATGTCGGGATTTACACGTTGAAGCAAACTTTATGAATTTTTTAAAAAAGCTTTCGTTTGTTGGAAAGAGGTGTAAAGGGCAAGCAGGAGCTTTTTGAAAAAACTTCATGAAGTTTGCTTCACCATGTAAATCCCGATTATGTTTGTTGCGCTTGTGCCTCAGTAAACTCCAAGTGTGTATGCGTGCTAGTGTGCTATTTTTCTCCCTTTCTTCTTAACGCTCCATCTCTAGTATATTCGTTTGAATGTTCATAGATATTTAGAAAGTGCTTAGAAAAGCGTTCTCACAATCTCAATTCTTTCATCCGTATTTTTGTATCCAAGAAAAGAAATATTTTTAATCTTAGAGTAAGTATAGAAACATTGCTGAATGGCATAATTGACAAAAAGGGGTTCATCTTCTGATGAAAATCAATTGAAATATTTAGCTAAGGAGCTAAAAAAACAATAAAAAAGTGATAAGTATTAAATCGGGGTACGACTTTATTGCTCCATTTGACGGAATTCCTCCAAATTATAATGTTTTAAACTTTTGGGAAAACTGTCATTGTAATCATTTGTGGTATTAGCTGTTCCAACAATATAAGTATCAGTCGAGCACGCTTTTCCCTCTATTAAATTTGATATAGGTTTGCTTAAAAAAATCTTGAAAATTGTATTGCTCAATATTTGAATAAGTTTGTTCTAATTTTCATATCGCTCACTTACTTCAAGACTGGCATAACTCAAAATAATCCATTTGGAGAAAAACGCGTTTAAAGTTCTGAATGGATTTAATTCAGAAAAAATAGTTCTTTTAGTTTCGAGTTAATCTAGTAAAATATGATAAACATAAAATGCGCATAAAAAAAAATTTAAAATATGATGTTTTAACTGAAAGCCGAAGTGTCTTTGCGCCATATCGAATGCAGGACATCTGAGATATGACGCTCTTGCATTAACATGAAAATGAATCTATAAAATGATATTGCAACATTTTCTCATCTCACATGGAAAGCAGAAAAGATATCAATATGAAAATTTTACACAATATAGAACACAATACAGCGAATATTTCTGCATCATTAAGTCAAAAATCGTAGTTTTTGAGTTATGCCAGTCTTGAAGTAAGTGAGCGATATGTACATGATTTCTGAATTAGCAAAAATCAAAATTATTCCAGAACCACAGTTCGGACCGTACCTAGGTTCAGCGACCTTAGCGAACATCGCGGTTTCGAATTTCGGAGTGAACCTTTCTCGATTTTTAGTAGGTTTGCAACCCTGGTTGTATGTACTTTATATTACCTTTGATATAAATTACATTATATTCGTAGAATGTAGTAGTATTAGTAGAGTTGATAAGAACGCAAATATCACTGAGATGGTCACAGCTAAAGGTTTGATTCCTCTCTTTTTCCTTTTTATTAGTTGCATAAAAAATCTCAATTAATTTAGTCGTGATTTTTGATACCCGCACCGGCCCATCTCTAGTATAAATACCAAATATATGTATGCCATATCAGCTTTCAAATCACCTACTAGGAAGTAAGATAAAAAGGGCAGCGCATTTGGGTATGTAAATGAGTAATCATTAGCTTTGCCTTTGAGTGGAGCTAATCATAAACCAGATGTGAATGACACATCGACTCACATAACAAGATAATCATGCTAAAAGAGCTTCCACAAAGGGAAAGAGATGTTTCAACCTAAATACCAAAGTAGGGGCGTCCCAAATGCCAGATGAGAATCATTTCCGACACTATAAAGTATATATATGGGTGATTCCATGAAAAATCGCCCACTCAAATTTTTTTTTTTGCCTGAAATAATTTTTTTCGTATTCTTTGTTCTAAAGTAGTATATGGGCATTTCCACAGAAATGTCAACCGCAGCCAAAAATTTAAAAGTGGTTAAAAACACTATGTTTTATCAAATTTTCATGAAGAAACAGTTAAATTGAACTGATAAAAGCCAATCTTACGTTTATACATAACCCATTTCGAAATATTCAGATTTAAGGCAACGCTTGCTCAATTTTTCTAATTTGGACATTAATTTACGTTTTTTACGTTTCTTTTACTTTTGCTATCTAAATCTTTCTGAGAGTACAAATGGTCAAAAAAGAATGCACAAGATATCATAAGAGACTATGTGATTGCTATAAACTTTAAGTTTTTTCTTCGCATTATAATGGAAACCACATAAAAAGTAAGATGGAACAAAATGTCGCATGCGAAAGTGATTACAATTAAATAAAAAATAAACTACTAAATATTTTTGAATCAAATAAAAAACATTTTTAAGATACATCAATGCATAATATTTAAAAATTAGTCCCTTTCAAATATTCCTGCAGGTTCCGCTGAAATCAGTGTTTGAACTGTTCGCCTTAAAAGTGACTTCCGTTTTTGTCGCATGCGAATGCATTGGTTTTTTGTAATTATCTTGAAAACGAACAATTGCCCAAAATCAACTTTAGCACCAATTATAGTGCTAATCAAGGGCTATAAGTTTCGCCTTATGTCAAAATAAAATAATGTTTTCGGATAAGTTTTTCTTCACTTTGAATGCGTACGAATGTCGCATTCGACATTTGAGAAATGCCCATATACGTATTTTCAGCATTCTGCCGAAATATGCTTAATTCGCGGGAAAATCTGATTTAAAAATTTAGCTATTAAAAAAATTTAATTATTTTTAATTGCTTGCTATCCAAAGACATTGACAAAAAAAAAAAGTATTTTAAAAATCTGTAAATTTACATCCGATCCCAAACTTTCAAATTACTTACACTTAAAAATTTTTTAAATATTTTTCGGATCACCAAATTGGGAAAATTATTAAACAAAAATTAATTGCCGCGAAAGGGACGTTTTTTTTTTAAATTTTTTTCAGGGAATCAAACTGAATTGTACTTCGGTTCCGGTTCCAGTTCTGGTACGTACCGAAACTTGTGTTCTGTTTTGGTTCTAATAATATTTCGGTATTCGGTTCCGTACCGGTACCTGCTTCTTATTTCGGTATACCGGTACGTACCGCTATGAACCGGTAAAATATGAAGAAAGAGCGGTCATTGGTTATGCATTCATTCGATTTCTTAGCAAAGACTTAATAAAAGCTATACGCTTAATTTTCCTTCTCAAAGGCCACACAATTGTGGAAACTTTGTAGAGTTTCTTTATTTTTATAAAAGAGAGCTTTTCGGGTTTCACTATTTAAACACGTTTTTCTATTTACAATGTCTCTATACGTGATTTTTCTCTTCACGGTTTGTCGATATGGATTTTTCTTTCTGTCTCTCTGTCTGTCTGCTTGTCCTTTTAATGACAGCTTCTGTCTTCGTCTATCTTCTACTATCTACTGCCGTCTACTCTCGGTTTCGTCATCGTCCATTCTCTATACAGTGAGACGATCACTCGATTTTTTACCAATACCTTAATACTTAAATATCGACACATTTATACATCTTGGCGGTCATTTTCAAACAATTCCAAAGACTTTAATTTGGAAAACGTTTTAAGCTCAGAAAAATTGATTACGATTGGTGCCATTAATCAGTTTTGTGAAAATACTGAACTATTTGTAGTGTCCTGCTTCTAAAGTATTTGTGCTGCTATCCTCATTAAGTTTTAAGTTGAACAGAAATGGATAACACAAGTACTTTTCAGTTTCGAGGTTAGCATTAGCATGACATTATATTGTGGGCCTAAGAATAAAGGATGCAATATTTTTCAAGAGTCTGGTCTCGTGTTTTTCTATTTTACAATATAAAAGTTTTGAAAGACCAGACTCCTTTTTGTTGGAAATTGCTTAAAAGTTCCCCAAAACTAAGTGTCTGCACTCAGAACCGAAACTGTACCGGTACAAGGTTTAGGTTCTTTTCGGTCTTTTAGGTTCCAAAAATATCGGTACTCGTATACCGGTACACAATCAATTTCAAATATCGGTTCCAGTTCCGGTTCTGGTTCTGTGGTTTAATCGGTTCATTTCGGTATACGGTTCCGGTTCTAGTTCCGGACTGATTCCCTGATTTTTTTCTTAAAATTTGGTCTGGTATCCAGGAATTTTCTATATTAAGCTGTAAATGGAAAATCGAATAGCTCCAGAGTTATGGACTTTTTTCTCATTTATTTTTATTATGGCCAAAAAAACTGTTCGATTTCAAAATTCAACGTTCCGATATCTCTTAAACTACGGCAGCAATTGATTTAAGTTCCCCTAGATCGGCAAAATCGTACACTTTGCGGCGCAGCCAGTGCAGTGTGCGCGACCGATACTCGCTGATAAGGCTTATTTTTTCTGTTGTCTGTAGACAGTTTCACCTTTCCTAAAAACTATAAAACTAAACAGCTTGTCATTAAAACGTGTTTATTTGGTAATATTAATTCCTGTTGAAGATTTTCAAATCTCGGACTAAGTACATATTGTCACGTACGCGGCCCTACAGCATCCGAGAAGTGTATTTGTGGGTTTTTTTTTTTGTTTTTGGGCATGTATGTATTTGATAAGGTAGTACACACCCTAGAAGGTTATCAATATTTAAATATGTATTAAACACACACAATATATGTACATAGTAATATCATCAGCCTATATATAGAAAAATTAAGTGCTACCACCGCCAGCTTATCAATGAACGTCGTAAATAGACGACACATTGCATAGAATGTTTCAGAGCTTTGGCTGTACTTTCACCATATTTTGTGTGTGGCGAATGCGAGCGCAAAGTCGAATGAAGTCATAATTTGTGCCAACCAAGCAGAATTTCCTAGAATCAAAGTTAGAAAGCCAAAAGTACATTCACCCTAACAGAATCCGGTTCTGGTCAATGTCTTTTTTTTACCATTTTCTTAAACAAAATTTAAACTGCTTTTTTCCTGTTTTCATTATAAATATTCTTTTGGTCAGGTATAATACGTAATTATGCTTTCACTTTAAAGTGCAGCGGAAACTATTTTAAAAAAAAAGATAAGTTAAAGCCGTCAACATTACCTTATCTTTTTTTATGTTTGGCACCTGCCCGTTTGTCAAATGGTTTTTTTGTCGACTCGCATGTCACATTTAGAAGTTTTTGTTTACATTTTGATTCATTCAAATCAAGTCGTACGACTTTTGCCAGCTCAAGATGGGGACAACTTAAGCGCGCTTTTTTGCCTGGCAACTCAATTAGCATTTTATTTGGGCTAGCACTTACATCAAATTCGCTTTGAACTTGAATCTGATTGTGAATTTTTGCACTTTAGAGCCGGTTTTTTTTTTTTGCTTTTTGCATGAATCAGCTTTAAATTTGAGACCTTGAAAACACAACCCCTGAACGAAAAGAAATTAGACTGCTCAGCAGACCCCACAGGTTTAGCCTCTGTTGCGCTTATCGGGGCACACAACTCGTGTTGGCATTACGATAAGAAATGCCTCTGACGTAATTTGAAATACAACAACAATAAACATACATACATACACATATAGAGTTATGGGTAGATAGATAAATATTTTATGTGAATTATGTATGTTTGTATTCTGTCTGTGACACACATTTGTTTGACTCAATTATTTGAAACAGAAACACGCAACGAACAGCTGATGAGGCCAGTGAAGGAGAGAGAGAGAAAATGAGCGAAACACTTATTATGCGCTGTATATAGGGTACTTGGGGTATATACACCAGGGATGTGAAACCGCAAACAGAAACAGAACCGTATTTGTAAATCGCAAATGAAAACGGTTCGGTTCATTTCATCTACGAATTTCATATAGAGAAAGCATTGAAAAATCCACTTGAGTGTAGAGCAATTGTGACACCTGGCCAGCAGGGGCCGCACACATTTCGCTATTCACACCGAGGAGAGCCGAAAGCATGCCGAGGCTTGTGCTAAGAGAGCAAAAAACTCTTTTCAGTCGCTGGCCAGCGGTCGAAAAAGTATGTCAGAGCTGAAGTTTCAAAATTACAAAATCATCTTAACTTGACAATAAGTAATTCTAAGGTATTTCTGAAAATAAGTTTAATTTTAGCATATCCTACCATAAATTTGGTTTACAATGTGCACTACAACAAATAGTTCTTTCAATTGCAAATGTATAGATATTATGTTCAATATTTTCAGTGAGATGAAAGGGTGTATAGAATTATTAACTTTTAATGAGCACGGTTGAAATTTTGAATTTGTACTGACCAACTCTTGCCAGCGATCTTGGTTTTATTCTAAATTTCTCATCCCTTTACAACCCTTAATTTCTAATCTTAACTAAGGCAGTATTTGTAAGATACATGTGTATAAATGATCTGCGTTGGTCCACACACCACGCATTTGTGTGTGTCTGACCCTTGTCAGCAACCCTAACTAACTGCAATGTTACAAATGTCACTTTTTGTTTAAGCGTGGTACGGAGACGCAGACGCTGAGCCACCAACAATTCGCTCTGACAATGTGCTTGCACCTGCCAACACTTTTTTTTGAAAACAGCTGATAAATTGTCGAATGTTTGATAATTGTCAGAGGTACCTTTGAGAATTGAGCACATAATTAAAAAAATAACAGCAAAGAAGACCAATAAAAAAATCTACAATTATTATTTGGACAACTGAAAGGTGGACAAACAAGTGGGCGAGTTGCAACTAATTTTATGGAATCTGGTCAATAAAAAGCATTTCGATACCCGCAGCTGCATCAATTGTGGCGGAGAATCCTTCTCTGTATGCTTTTGCCCAATATTACATGCACACCTTCGGAGTCTAAACCTTCACAGTCTCCACAGCCCACGGAACGGCCCTACAGCCAACGGCCAAGCAGCCCTAATCCTTTGAAGTCTCCACAGCCCATTATAGTAGTGGCTGCTTCGGCTTACTGTGGTAGCTTCCGTTGCTACTGTTGTGGAAACCTTTAAATCCGTATTCACCTAGTTTACCCTCTTCTAATACGCCCGGATAGAATGATCTGCCTCCAGTCTATGGAGCTGGCTGTTGCTATAAATATTACCTCTGGTTTAATCCAGCCGTTTTAATCTCCCCATGCGTTTTGGGTTGCCGTTATAGCAGTATGTCTCAGTGGCCAAGTTTTACTCCCGCAGCCCAAAATAAAGGGCACGGCTTCTTCTGCCTCCCCACACATAATGCTTCCATGAAATAGACCATGGCATTAGCACAGACAACTGAATTTCCCCTACTGACTTCGATTTTCAATTTTATCCTCTCTTTTATTTTATTTGATTAGCCCGCTTATTTTTTATACACAAAACAGCTGATTTCTGGCTGTTGCCTGGTCACACTACATTGTCAGAGCGGCTCTGGAAATTATCAAACAATTTCCGCTCCGACAAAATTGTCAGCGTCTCCGTACCACGCTTTATGGGCTAGCTGTGCTATCAAGATTTTGGCCTCAGTTTTTTGGAAAACGCTCGAAAAATCCGCCGTTTTCACAGAATTTCAAGAGATTTCATTTTCTTATTTGAAAATTTTGCTAGCAGGTTTCTGTCCAAATTAATGGTCCATCTTTTCAAAGAGGTTTGATTCTTTCGCAGAAAAAAATTTCCCCATTTTCTAGTAATGAGTTAATTTGATGATTAAATTTATATACTCCGTACCGAAGGTACATAGAGTATATTAAGATTGTGCTGCAAAAGTATGTAACAGGGAGAAGGAATCGTTTCCGACCCTATAAAGTATATATATTCTTGATCAGCATCAACAGCCGAGTCGATATAGCCATATCCGTCTGTCCGTCGGTCCGTCCGTCTGTATGAACGCACAGATCTCAGAGATGGTAAGAGATAGAGGTTTGACATGTATGGGACATATATTTCTTATACTTGCAGGCAGATCAAGTTTATTTTCAACTTTTGCCACGCCCCCTCCCGCCCCCGAAAATTGGAAAAAACCTCATATCTTTCACAGTTTTGAAGATAGATTGTTCGTTCCATTTGGATATATCTAGTAATCAAAATTATTTATCGATTTGCTGAAGGAATAATAAAGATCGGATGAACAATACACAAGTTATGAGCAAAAAAAGATATCAGACACCCCCACCCCCACCCACCCAGCCTACCACCGCTGTATTCAAACAAACACACTCTTTGGGAGAGAGAGAGAGAGAGAGAACCTTAGAGATGATCGTATAATAAAAATATTGCACGATACACGCGTGCCCCCTTGGATGTATTATAATCGGGGAATCAAATCGAATCGATATTCGGTTCCGTTTCCGGTTCTGCTACGTACCGAAACTTATGTTTCGGTAAAAGGTTCTGTTTTGGTTCTAACATTATTTCGGTATTCGGTTCCGTATTGGTACCTTGATTTCTATTTCGGTATACCGGTACGTACCGGTATGAATCGTTAAAATTGAAATAAATTTTTAGCCTAAGACCTGACAAAGTGGTTAAGCAATCTAGACACACACAAATACGGATGTATTCGATTTACATAAATTTTCAATTGCATTCGATGCTTGTTTTCATGATTAAAACTATATTTTTTGTATCGGCTATTGTTTTAGCGGCCATCCGATTTTAAATCGGAGCTTACGCTTAGTTTGGTAGTTGGAACAGCTAGAAGAGCTTTTGATAGCTCCTACAATTTCGAAAACTTTGTCGACTTTTATCTTGGTTAACGATTTAAGATCAGAAAACCTTGTTTAATGCCATTAAACTGATTTGTGAGGATACTGAACTATTTTTATTGTCCCAATTCTTTTCATATAAATACATATCGTTCACCCTCTTTAAGACTGTCACGACTTTTGAGTTACTGATGCAGAAATATTATATATAATGAAACGCTATATTGTGTTCTATGTGGTGTACAATTTTCATATTGATATAATTTTTTCTTTGGAAATATGTTTTTTTGTTTAACAGGTTCATTTTCATGATCCAACAAGAGCGACATATCTTAGTTGTCCTACAGACGATTACGTTACAGGTCCTTCGGTTTTCTGTTCAGACGTTATATTTTCGAATTGGATTGAATATAAATAAAAAGATGTATTTTCCATAGAGAATACAAAATCGAATATTTTAAGATATAATAATGTTGCTGCAAGTGCGAGAAATATGACTTGACTTTGTCAGAGCTAAATTCCACAATTAGTTGTATTTGAACAGAAATGGATAAAATTCTTAAATAAATATCCGCCAAAATAGTTACCCAGGTAATTTTGTGGTATTATAATGTGGGTCCAATAAAATGCCAGGAAAACTTTCTCAAAATTAAGTGCTCGCTGTGCAGTCTAGTTGTTACGCTCAGAACCGAAACTGTACCGGTACAATGTTAAGGTTCTTTTCGGTACCAAGAATAACGGTTCTCGAATACCGGTATACAAAAAAATAAAAATTTGGGTTCCAGTTCCGGTTCTGGTTCTGAATTTTAATCGGTTCTTTTCGGTTTCCGAATCCGGTTCTGGTTCCGGTTTGATTCCCTGATTATAATATTATAGTCGGGGGCAAATGAACTGGTACAGAGTATGTTATAGTCGGGCTTGACCGACTTTCTCACTTGTTTAAGATGCATTTTTAAATTCTAATTAAAATTTAATCAATCATTAAGTGTACTACTTGACAACCCTTATCCCGTTTGTTATTACATAGAGGTTGAGGTTGAGTGGCAAGTTTGTTTTGGTGGATATGGCAGCCTAAAAGCCGGTTTTAGACTGGTTTCAATTCTACCAGCTGTTAATTTCCAAATGGTTTCTCGATTTCAAGTGAATTTTGCAAGGTACAGGCAAAGTCGACCCCTTGTAGATGTTACTGTCTGTTGCCATAATCATAATCAGTTTTTTTTTTTTGTTCCGCTGAATCACGTGTTGAGTAAAGACTTTTCCATGGAATTGTACAAACTGTAGTAAATTTATGCGAAACATAATTAAATATTGTAGAATCAGTTGCCACCCACACACATCATTCATCCATCCGTCGTCTCTCTATTTCTGTATGCAATTTCTCTGATTATTTTTGTACCCACAATTCGTGCCAAAATGCGTTGTATTGTGATTTATTTATTCTCTCGACTTTTGTAAGGAATTTTGTCGTCGCTTCGCGTGGCAAGTTGTGAAAGCATTTGGTTTGGCAATTAAAAGTTAAATTGCTTTGACCCTGGAAATGTCACGTGTTTTTATTTTAATACAATTTTCTCTTGCAGTTGGATGATTGTGAATCTCTCAAGGGAATCATCATTGACACTGCCGTTGCTACTCCAACACACAAATAATTGCTGCTGCGATGGCAACTTCTTCGGTGCTCGCCAACAATAACACAACTCTCAACACAACACAGGGTGCAGTGAGTCCAGCGTCACCGGCACCACCACCACCACCACCACTGGCAAGTGTTACCTCAACACTGACCACACGCAAACGCACCTACGAGACGGCCATTGCCATGCCAACGTCCATTGTGGTGGCAGCAACTGCACCTGTCGGCGATGCCAAAGAAAAGCGCACACCTAGCCCCCGATTGAGTCATCAGGAGCTGCTGCTGGAGAGTGTTAAAGTGGATGCCAGTGAACCCACCACATCGGCCATCACACTGAGGGATTGCACACGAACCATTTCACAAAGCGATGTGGATGATGGCACCGAAACAGCTGCCGCCGCAGAGGACACACTACCCGCCTCGACAGCCACCGCGGAGTATGTAAATGGAGTTGCGGTTAAGCGGAAATATGTGCCACAACAGCTGTCAACCAACACGACTCCAACTCCAATTCCAATTCCTCCAATACAAAAGTTTTTCAATAACAGCGGAACAGCCGATCTAGCGGTAAGTGTAGAGACTGCAAATGTCTTTCCCTCAAGGTCATAAAGCGATATGAGCAATTGCATCATCAACATCGTCGTTGGCTGTGTTGATGGGAACGCGTGTGTGTGGTGTATGTATAGGAAATTCCTCTTTTGTTTATTAGCAAAAATTTTGCTGGCAGGAAATTGATTTTATGATGTTTTATCTATTACATTGAAAATGCATTTCATTTTCAATTTCAATTAGGGAAATAAGAAATGATTTAGTTCAGTGGTTCACAGGCTCCAATACTAAACTATTACGGAATCGGTATCCGAAATATTAACTTGAGAGACATTTGGTTTTTTAAAGATACCCAAATTGGTTTGTAATCCTATAATGGTGAGATAATATTTATATTCCTTAAAAAAAAAGGTTCAGTACAGACGTCTCTGAAGCCAACGAGCTACACAGCTACGAAATCATATGTCATTAACTGCATTCTAATACTAATTAGATATGCTAACGCTTCTTAAAGATACGGTCGGTTATAGCTAGGTGGCGCAACTACCTATATTTTTGCACGTCTTTAGCATACCCTTTTTACTCTACGAGTAAAAGTAAAAAGAGTCACATAAAGTTGTACATATAATATGTATACAGATTTAGTAATCAGTATTATTCATCAATTTGCCACAGAAACGATAAAGATCGAATGAGCAATAGTCGAGTTATAAGGAAAACAAACAATTATGATGCGTAGCACCGGCCGCAACGGCGATGGGCAGCACTTCATACTCTTTATGGCTTTTTTGGCACTTTGTGTAGCTTCTAACTTAAACTGATCAGATATATACAAACTTTGGGGGATACATAGTATGTTATAGTCGGCCTTGACCGACTTTCATGCTTGTTTTTCTTCTGCGCATGTAGGTTCTTGCTCAGAGTCAACATCCGAGTCGATATAACCATATCCCGTCTGTATGTAAGAGCGAGTTGATCTCAACTAGCGTAAGTTTTAGACACCAATTTTTGAATTTCATCTTTTGACACGATTTTGAATCTCAGCTTAAGACGCGGGCTGGCCTTGTCCCACCCTTTGTCCCAACTTTGGCCATGTAAGTCGGTCCCCTAATCTTTTTCGTCCGTCAGGTCACGCACCGTTAAAGTCAGGATTTCGCTATGGCTTCCATGCCATGTCCGATTCCTCCTTTTCCAGCTCAAAAGCCGGCTCTCAGCTGTTGCGTTTGTGCTGAGAGACAATACTCTCACTCGAAAGCAACTACCCAGCGGCGCAGATCTAAATGTGTTTCGTCGAAAGTATGCATTACGACTGACGAAAGAGTAATGCATTACAATCGCTGCTTTTCGTTAGAGAACTTACGAGCGCGTGGAAGCCAATACAAATGCACAAAATACAACTCAAGCAAGAACCACCACAAGAAATAGAATGAGAAAACCGATTTTTGTTTGTGTGTGTGTGGTCGTTGCTGTCTCAAGAACACGCGCGCGAAGCGATCGTTGACAACGCATAAGCAACATTGTTGTTACCTTCGAGTTTGTCGGATACATAGGAGAAAGAGAAGAGAAACATTTATAAAATTGTTGTTGCAGACCGGAGTTTCCCAGCGATAGCCCCTGGGGCACGAACATACTCGCCAATTCACACCGAATGCTTGCCGAAGTAATGCTTCATTATGTGTTAAAGAGAGACACAGTCACATTTTCGCGCTCTCTGCTTGGAGAACCCTGTTGCAGACCTTCGCTCGGAAAGATAGAGAGGAGAGCACGCATATGAAATTGTTTTTGCTTTTTAAAATCTTATGGCCGAATCGTATGCGCGCGGGCTATTCCTTTGCGCAAAGCAAATCAAATGCGTGGCTTGCGGAATAGGGTTGGGCACCGCTGCGTTAGAGAGATAGTTATCGAAACCAAAAACCGAAACAACGAGGTGATGTCTATTTCGTTCGCTTTTCTGCCGGCGTTTGATAATCATAAGGTTACTCTGGAAAGTTCCCATGTACTCTGGTTCGCGGTGGGTTACAGAATATACAGGTCATAAATATTTTTTATGTTTTTGGTGGTTCCGCGCTCGTTTACCATAGGGCTACTTAGGAAAGTACCCATGTTAGAACCAGCCAAGTAGGTAGTGCGAGCATGGTCAATAGCCTTTAGCAGAACTAGAGGGATATACTTCTCTATCAGTAATACATTGCCTCGCTTAACACGTACCCGTATACCTTTCTATCTTTAGTATATTGAACCGTATTACAAGTGCTTTACGGCAGAGTATACGATTCGTATATTGTGACTGCCTAAAAAAAATCTATACGCACGGTTGCCGCTTTTGAAGCAAACGCTCCAAAATGGATCTTTTTATTCTCGTTGGAGCGCAGGAGCCTTTCTTTGCCAAATAGAGCTTTTTAAGCAAATCAAACAATATTTTTCATAAGTTTAAAAGTATAAATTTAAAACTGTATCGAATTCATCCATTAGATAAGTAAATATGGATAAAAATGTAACCCTTTAAGAGATCGAAACGAAATGTCTGGTAAAGCTCATCCCTAAAATTAATACCCATATTGTTCTACATCGAATAAAAAATCGGTCGTTTTTGGGTCGGAAGCGATTTGAACAACATATGCGATTATTTACTCAGTGATTTGTGCTCTATGTAATATTAGTGTGCCAAAATGGGCAAAATAAATAGAAATATATTATTTGTATTAAATTTTTTACCAATTAAGTTAATTGGTTTGGTTTCTTATTCAACTAAATAAAAGCAAATACACAGCTGCTACTGCGTTCCTACACACGCACGCAGAGACCACAAACACAGAGCCAAATAATATCACTAGTTTTTTAGTGAAGTTTGGATTGGTGATCTTTAAAATCGTTTTTAAAAATTTTTTCAGTTGGTACTGTTACGTTAGACCTTAGATGAAGTCGAGCAAGATAAGAATCGAAAAGTAAATAAGTAAGTGTTGCCAATAATCGCGTAGAACATTGTTTTAAATCGGTTCGAAAACGTATGAATTTTCGTTTTTTAAAAGCACGGGAAAAATATACAAATATTTTTTTTTTCTTAAGAATCGCACTAAAGAAAATGTATAATCTCCTCCATCTCTAACGTTTCTGAATTGTTATATAGCTTAAAATGTAATATAGCCAACCAATAAATTTAAAAAAATTTTAAACCGATTTCCGAGCTCGGCATTCCAAACTATACTAAACTATATAAAAACTGGTTATAAATTGAATTTTGTTATGGTTAATTTTCAAGCGTTTTGGGAAGGAAAGAAATTTTCAATTGAAATGAAACTTTCAGGTTTTATTGTTATATATTTCAACAGTCTTCTCAAATTTTTTCATTAAAATATATGTCATATTATGCCTGGTACAAACATTTCGCCGAGGCGCCTCGAGTGTGCATGTGTCGTGCGTCGGGAAAGATGCAGGTCGCAATTTCCATCTGAAACAAAAAAAAACAAAAAATTTTCTATTTTCTATAGTTTAGCTTCTAGTTAAACCAAGAAAATTGAACAAAAAGTGAGAAATTCATTTTTTTTTGAAAAAAAAATTCACTTCAGATTGTTTAAAAAGTGGGTTAATCATAACTTTCTTAAGGTTTTTTAGGTTCAACTAGAAAAGAATTTAATCCCGAATACAATAAATTTTGTCTCGTTTCGATAGGACGTTTAATTTTTTCCCTATCTTTCCCGCCAATTAGGAAAAATCGTAAAAATGAAAAACCGAGAAATCGCACGTCAAAGTTTTCGTATATAAAAAATCTCGACGCTTGCTCACTATTTCTCCTGTAACTTTAAAAATATTTTGAATTTGCTTCTGAAATTTTAGGGACACATTCTTGGATAGTTTGGGTAGACATTTATGCAAAAAAAAAAATTCGATTTTTCGAAGCCTCTAAAGCAGGCTCCCCCCTTAAGAGATGGTAATATGCATCGAAAAACCGCGATAGTGGGTACCACATTTGACATCACCCATTATCGAGTCCATATAGGCCATAAACTAGAGATAAATATAGACCGAGCTGCGTTTTCAGTTTTATCAACAAAGCCTTGGTTCGCGGTTTATAGGCATTTTTGTACTAGCAACTGTCTTAGAGCAACATTGGCCATTTAGGCAAAAACCAGCTTCATCAAAATTATGGAATTAATCTTATGAGTAAATTGCTTCATTATCTGCAGAAAAACAGGTAATTTCATTTGAATACTTCAGTTGAAGGCATCTTAGCGTATCGCGGTTTGTTCACCTAAGACATTTTTCGACTGAATTTTGCTTTTTCTTAGTGGATTTGACTAATTTTAATCAAAGGATTAATTTCATAATTTTGGAGAAGCTCCTGATACCCATATGGTCAATGTTGCTCAAATGAAATTCTTGTACAAGGATACCCATAGCCCGCGAGCTAAGGCTTCGATGGTGTATGTAAAACCGCAGTTGGGTCTATTTTTATCTCTAGTTTATGGTCTATATGGACTCGAAAATGGGTGATGGTCAAATGTGGTACCCACTATCGCGGGTTTCCCGATGCATGTTACCATCTCTTAAGGACACATTTTATTGGTCAGCATCTCAATATATTTAAAATCTTACAAAATTCTATCGAGTGATTTTCCATTGATTCCATTTTCTAAGTTAGACCTCTATGGGCGTGGTACTAACCGCTTGTCCATTGGAGGCGCTAATTTAGTATAACAATTGTGGTGACTCCCTTCATCTTTGGTGAACTTTCCAAAATTTTATCTCTCACCTTTTTTAAACCAGCAACAGATGTTGTAGCTGTGTGTTGCTAGTATAAATGTGCCTATTAAACGCGAACTTGACGTTATCAAGAAAAACTGGTTATGAGGTGTTGCACCCTGAAGCCTCTAGTTTCATAATTTATTGGTCCCGTTCCCAGGCAATTTTGAGTGTTCCACTGTGTAATACATTGCCTCGTTTAACATTACCCACCCGTATACTTTTCCATCTTTAGTATATTGAACCGTATTACAAGTGCTTTACGGCAGAGTATACGATTCGTAAATTGTGACTGCGAACATTCTGCATTAGTATTTAAAAAAATCTTTACGCATTCGTAATGGGAATCCGATGGCAGTTCGGTTCTGGCATACTTGTTTTATTACTAGTAATGCAGGCTGTGGGCACCCCGTTTACAAAGCGGCCATGCATACGGCAAAGTAATGCAGATTGTATGGGATTATTTGCGTCATACTGATGGCAAAGTAAAGTAGGAGTAATCCATTATGTTATGTGGCACGAAATTCCGGACCGAGCCTGCTGCAACATTAATGGTCCGAAACTTCTTTACAATTTAGAAGATTTACCGACTTTGTGCTTAAAGTTTAGTACTCAGACAAATTAAATCGATTGCAACTCCATATAAAAACAAGTGAGAAAGTCGGTCAAGCCCGACTATAACATACTCTGTACCAGTTCATTTGCCCTCGACCATAATATTATAATACATCCAAGGAGTCACGCGTTTATTGTGCAATATTTTTGTTATAGGTTCATCTCTAAGGTTCTCTCTCTCTCTCTCCCAAAGAGAGTGTGTTTGTTTTAATACAGTGGTGGTTGGCTGGGTGGGAAGTGAGGGGGGGGGGGTCAGATATCTTTTTCTGCTCATAACTTGTGTATCGCTCATCCGATCTTTATCATTCCTTTAGCAAATAGATAAATAATTTTGTTTACTAGATATCTCCAGAAGGAACGAACAATCTATTATCAAAACTGTGGGAGATGTGACGTTTTTTTCAAATTGCGGGGGCGGGAGGGTGCGTGGTAATAATTGAAAATAAACTTGATCTACCTGCAAGTATAAGAAATATATGTCCCATACATGTCAAACTTCTATCTCTTACCATCTCTGAGATCTGTGAGTTCATACAGACGGACAGACAGACAGACGGACATGGCTATATCGACTCGGCTGTTGATGTTGATCAAGAATATATATACTTTATAGGGTCGGAAACGATTCCTTCTCCCTGTTACATACTTTTGCACAAACTTAATATGCTCTATGTACCTTCGGTACAGAGTATAACAAGTAAGAGTGATGCAGTCGAGTGCCCCGACTGCAAAATAACCTGTACCAATTAATGTTGTTCCTATGTCTTTGATACAAGGTTCAAACTTACAAATTTGGGGCTGTGGCAGTTTTTCACGGTTAAAAGGAGGAGGAGGGGGAATTTTCCAAATCTGAAACACACTTGATCTGGTTACGGTATACACCTACATACATGCAAAAATTGGAGGCTCTTATAGTCTCTGAGTTTAAACAGACAGTTTTGCGCTGTTAAAAGGTGGAGAAGGGGGATTTTTCCAAATCTGAAACTAACTTTATCTGGGTACAACAATTGTGTTGCCTTCATTCCGTACGTCACGTTCCCCTATATAGAGAGGCTCGTGTACATCCGTCACCAGTTAAGTGTCTTGAATTTTTGGCAACTGCTTCAATTGGTTTGTCTTCCAAGCTAAATGATGAAATGTTTCTTTTTGTTATTTTTACTTTGATTGGCGCCTGTGTGTACAGTTGCTATATATGTGCATCTATGGGGTGATATATATATCGCCTGATTTATCTTGCTCGTGCCAAGTCGGGCGACTGTTTTTCCCGGTTCCTCAATTTGCGACAATTGAAATGATGCCCGAACACACTTGGAAGGGGGGGGCCTCAATTGTATTGATTTACCGCCAATTAAGCGGCAAGCTGCGCAATTTCAATCCTCCAGAGAAACCGAGTAAGCCGAGCATTGAGTGTGTTTGAGTCTCTATAGAAACATTTGCTTTATATAATCAGTCAACCAAGTGAAAGCATCGAGAACAGATCAACATTTTATTAGTGAAATATTTTTAGTTTAAAAAAGAAAAAAAAAAAAAAACCCAAAAAGAGCATCATGATGGAGGAAGAATTGGAAGTGAAGCCCACACCTGTGGCTAATTGTGAATATAAAATGTTGCCACTTTTTATGGATTTTAAGGCGTTTGTAAGCAGTGATTTGGTGGCTTACTCTTAGACAGATTTTTAAACTAGATTTTCCTACTCTTTTCCCCCCCCCCAGACCATTTGCAAACCCGCACCCTTTTCCTGCGATGAGGAGGCGATGCTGGAGCGTGAACGTTGTGATTACAATCAGCGTATTACCTATCAAATGGCCAGATCCGGTCAGACGTCGCGTCGTGTGCGTGTGTATGCGGATGGCATTTATGATCTGTTCCATCAGGGTCATGCCCGTCAGCTGATGCAGGCGAAGAATATCTTTCCCAATGTCTATTTGATTGTGGGTGTATGCAATGATGAGCTAACCCATCGCATGAAGGGACGCACCGTGATGAATGCCTTTGAACGCTATGAGGGAGTGCGTCATTGTCGCTATGTGGATGAGGTGAGATATAATGATATTATAATATACTTTGGATGATTTTCAGATCCATTGGATGAAAATCTAAGATCAATTTGACATTAAATCGTCCTCCCTTTTCAGATTGTACAGAATGCCCCCTGGACGCTATCGAATGAATTTATAGACGATAACAAAATTGATTTTGTTGCTCATGATGACATTCCCTATGTCCATGACGGCATGGATGATATCTATGCCCCGCTCAAGGCACGTGGCATGTTTGTGGCTACCGAACGTACGGAGGGTGTCTCCACTTCGGATATAGTGGCCCGAATTGTCAAAGATTATGATCTCTATGTGCGTCGTAATCTGGCCCGTGGCTATTCGGCCAAGGAGCTGAATGTCTCGTTCCTGTCGGAAAAGAAATTCCGCTTGCAAAACAAAATGGACGAGCTAAAGTCACGTGGCAAACGGGAGCTGACCAAGGTCAAGGTGGATCTCATCACCAAATGGGAAGAGAAATCACGTGAATTTATAGACCATTTCCTGTTGCTCTTTGGACGCGAGCGTCTAAATCATTTGTGGAACGAATCTAAGGGCAAACTGATACAGGCCTTGAGTCCACCGGGTAGCCCCTCTGGCTCCGTGAATGGCGACGATCTGGAGGTGGGAGAAGAAGATGGTGATGATTCGAGTGATGAGTATTTGGAATTGCCACCAGAATATAGTACCGGGAGCAGTACCTCGCTGAATGGCAAGAAAAAGCAAACCAGACCCACGCTGGCGCGTCGCAGCTATCAGCATGATTTTGATGGCGGCGAGGAGGACGAAGAGGATGAAGTGGAGTATGAAAGGCGCAGCAATTGAGGCGTTTTGTTTTAGATAAATTTCTCTTTCTCTCTCTCTCTCTCTCTATCTAAACTAAGTTAACTCTCAAAATGCTATTGTAAATTTAAATTTGTTTGTTAAAATGCAAAATCTTTGCAATTATTTTTGGCAATGGGAGAGAGGCTTACACTACCCCCCCCACCACCACCCCCAAACAAGATGGCAATTCTATTTACACTAGTTCTCTATATAATCTTTGTTAGCAATTAGTCTGCACTCCACCTCGTCACCTCACCCTTCATCCTGTAGTAAATTTTAGCTAAAATGTGTGTGCAAAATGTATATGGAGCTTACATTTTAGTAGCAGAAGAATACATCAATCCGTATAAAAAAAAAGACTCATTTTTATATTAAGCTTTAAATACAGAAGGAAAAACTACAAATTCTGCATAGAAACCAACCTAAACAGAAATACCGAAAACAAACAAAACAAATACAAAAATACAATATAGAAATATTTATATTAAATTATTTCGCATTAAACAACCTAACTCTAAGTTAACAACAACCAAACACCAAACACAACAAAACATTCGGAAACCAGAAAAGGAAACTAAACACAGTTAAGCAATATGAAAGATTATTGCAATAAATGCTTTGTTAAACAAATTTTTGGAAAAATAAAACTGAAGTAAAAAATTGAATTTTTTTTTTAAAGAGTGCCTCCCCGTAGCCGTCAACTGAGTGCCGAGTGGCAGATGGTACCACCGTCCCTGCAGTTACATAGTTTTACCAACTTCGCTATATACAGCTTCATCTGGAACATGGGTGTAGCTCAACTATTTAGACGAAAATCTCAGGGCAATGCACAGTGTGTCGTTTCAGCAATCTAGACGATGAAAAAGGAAAAAAAAAGTTTTTAGAAAAAATATATGGTCATTTCCACAGAAAGGTAAACCAAAAAACGAAAACATCGATTCATTTTATGCAGCTAACTGATCTTATGTATATCAATATAAGTTTCTGAATCAGGATACACATTTAAATTTTTGAAAAGCATCACAAGAACAGCGTTAGAGAAAGGCTTGTCACGTGACATACGTTCACGCTGCGTATCATAATGAGTCAAATATAAAAAAAAAAAAGCGACATTTATTTTTGACCGAATCAGCTATAAATATATAGTTACAATTTGGCAGATCATATTAAAGTTAGTTGCATTAAAAAACTCGAACGCATTCCGCAGAGTTTTGCTTTTTTGTGACAGCAGACAGAACCCACTTCCGTATTCTGTCACGTTCGGTATGCTTTTTTGTCTGCTTGCACCTTGGGACCTTACTGTCTACAACTCTCAGCTTTTACATTAAATAAAGTGCTACTCAAGTGCTATCCAAAAACCAATATGCGGAAATTTAAGATAACATTTTTCTTTGTTTTTCTTCATAATAAAGGCAAAACGAGAAGACCAAGCTAACTTCGTCTGTGCCGAAGTTTTTATACCCTTGCAAAAGCTGTTTTTGAAATGACAGAGTTTAAGAACGCTTAGATAAAAATCAAAAACTTTTGTAACTAAAATCCATTTCCGTCAGATGAACATCTGATTTCGACCAAATTTCGCGAATCTTTTTGAAAACATATCAAATTAACAATCGCCAAGTTTAAGAACGATAAAATTGAAAACAAAAAAGTTTTTCTCACTAAGCCTCATTTTCCGACCGATAAGTCCTATGGCAGCCTGAAGATACAGTCATCTGATTTCGACCAAATTTTTCAAATTAGTTTGAAAGCGTTTAATATTAATTATCACCGACCTTAAGAACGATTTACTTGAAAACAAAAAAAATTTTTCACTAAGACCCATTTTCCGACCGATCGGACCTATGGCAGCTATAAGATATGGTCATCCGATTTTGACCAAAGTTTGCAAATCTGTTTGAAAGCATATAATATTAATAATGGACGAGTTTGAGGGCGCTAAAATTGAAAACAAAAAAGTTTTTCTCAGAAAGTCAAATTTTCCGACCGATGGTTCCTATGACAGCTATGAGATATAGTCATCCGATCTTGACCAAAATTTGAAAATCTGTTTGAAAGCATATAATAATAATAATGGCTGAGTTTAAGGCCGCTAGCATTGAAAACAAAAAATTTTTTCTCACTAAGACCCATTTTTTTTACCGATGGTTCCTATGGCAGCTATAAGATATAGTCATCCGATCCGGTCGGTTCCGACATATTAGCAGCGTGCAGTAAAAAGAAGACTCTGTGCAAAATTTCAGCTCAATAGCTTTAAAACTGAGAGACTAGTTTGCGTAGAAACAGAAGGACAGGCAGACAGACGGACGGACAAAGCTCAATCGACTCAGCTCGTCGCCCTGATCAAGAATATATATAGTTTATAAGGTCGGAAATGAATATTTCTATGCGTTGCAAACTTCTGGGCAAAATTATAATACCCTTTGCAAGGGTATAAAAATCGATTGTCACGTTCGTAGCTGTGGAAATGCCCATATGTGAAAATATGTTATACCAAAATGTCCCACTGTTACGAAAATGCACAAAAAATAAACCAAGAATTGTGAACTCGGAAGTAAAGGGACATTAAAGGTAAGAAATGTTTTTGCTTGAGAATGTAGATGACTATGTCGGAAATTAAGTGCAACTTTAATTAATTGAACTGAAATAAAAACGTATATTCGCCATAATGTTTTTGTTTTAAATTATTGTGCTGATATATTTAGCTATTTTTGCATCAAAAGTGAACAGAAAACTATTTGACTAAAAAAGTTGTGAAGCTTTTATAAACTCCATTTTGTTAAAACGATTTTTTTTTGAAAGAGTGGGATAGAAATTTTATAGTTTCGGCTTGTTTTGATTTGTGCTTGACGCGAAATTGAAAATGCATAAGTTTGTTTTGCACAAGGTTTTGTTTTTTGATAGACTGTAAGTCTAATTTCAAGATTGGTGTTCGATGGTTGTTCAGAAAATTTCGCCTCAAATGATTCTGCCGATATGATACACACCAGAGATCTGCACGAGTGCACTGGCACTGCAAGTGTACTGCCTTCGTACTTGATATTTTTCACACTCGAGTTCCTCAAATGACTGCAAAATATATATGCAGTGTTTAAAACACTCATGGCATATTTGTGCCAATTAAACCCGCGCTACTCGTGCGACTCAATTTTTTTACTTGCACAAGCAGAGAGCGGCTTTTGGTTGAATCACCCCAAAAATTTTTTGTAACTCTCTTTGTATTTGTCTCTCTCTCTCTCTTGAGTTAACAACAACAACTTAATAGCGTTTACAGCAGTGTTGCCAACGCCTCTACACAAAAAAAGGACGGTTGAACGCAGAAAAAAAGACAGAAAACGGACAGATTTTTTTTTAAAAGGATTAATAAACAGGACAAACAATGATTCCAGATTAATATAAAAAAGCTTTAATCAATATCAAAAAGTTTATAGTTGGCGACCTTTCTAAATTGTGGAAATTTGAGTTTAGCCGGCTCGAGGTCATTCTCCGATATATTTCGGTTGCTCACCAGGGACAATTATTTTACACGTCTGTGCCGTCTGACGTGGAGCTTCGAATATCTTTATTTTCGTTTAATTCATATCGAGAGTAGTATTATCAGCATCAATTTCGTGTGCATATGATGCATTCGTTCCAATTAACCGAAGACATTGCTAGTGCCGCCTCCTTAAGACAAGCAGCTGATGTTGAAATTGGCTGAAACGTAATTTTGTTTACCTGTGCGAAGGGCACGGCATTTTCCATGTGATTTTATAGTCAATCTTTAGATTTAAACTGCAATTGCAGTACTTGCAGTATGTCTCCGGATCCGGATAATTGGCATTTCGGAGCATCTAATTCTTTAACTCAGGTTCTTTTAACCAAGTTTCGCGAAATTTTTGATTGTAAACGTCTTTCGGCATGTTGAAACTTTAAAGCGCGATGAACCGATATTCGATACGTCTGATTCCGATTACACACAAATAATCACAAGCGGAAAATCAATATGAAAGCGATGCCACATAGTTGAAATTTTAAACAATTAAAAAAGATGAATAAAGGATAAAATAAAATAATAAAGGTTAAACAAAAAGGACAGATCTGTCCGCAAAAAGGACAAGTTGGCAACACTGATTTACAGTTGCATTTACAAAGAAGAGAGAAGAGAGCGAGAGCAATGTACTGCTCTGTAATGTGTGTATGTGGAGTTGCTATCGTAGACAAAATCAACATGCGAGGCCGCTCAAAGGAGAAACAGCCACTTTAACAGACGATCAAGCAGACACTCATTCGCAAACATAACAATAACAGAACGAGTGTGTATTTGACTCGACTGCAAAAGTTCGAGTGTCAGTCCACACCCCATACGCTTTTGAAGCGAGTATTGATGCAGTCAAGAAAACAGGCACTCTTTCAGATCTCTGATACACACAATATTGATATTCACCGATACTTCTACGTTTAAACCATAGTTGTTAAATTTAGATTACGATTAGTAATCAATTAGATTATATATTAAAAAAATAGACGAAATCTAACTTCGGCTCGTCCGAAGTTTTTATACCCTTGCAGCTTGATGGCGCCATTACTTTGAGCATTTGCTTGCCAGTTTGTTATATGGCAGCTATACGATATATTCATCCGACTTCGACCAAACTCTCCAAAATTGTGAGGAAACTGATAATATTCACAACTGGAAGGTATAAAGACGCTACCATGAAAATAAAAAAAGGTTTTTCTCACTAGAACTTCTTTTTCGACCGATAGTTTCTATGGCAGCTATATGCTATAATCATCTAAACCAGCCGATTCCGACAAACGTGCAGCGTATATGTACCAAGAGACTTCGTGCAAAGTTTGGTTTGGTAGCTTTAAAACAGACGGAGGAGATAGCATAGAAACAAAGCACGGAAAAGACTTATGATTTAAATGAAAAAAATCGCTGTTCGATTCTTAATTTTTTTCTAGTTTTTAATCATTTTGCTGTTTAAAAAAGACATTTGAGCAAAATTTTTTATTTTATTATATTTTTGCTCTTTGTATACAAACTTTGTATACTTAACCGATTGAAAAACAGTGTTTTACGCTATTGGAAATTCCATAACCTTTTGATTCATACCTTGTAGAGCCCTGCACGAGTGGAGTTTAAAATCAGTTCATGCTTGATTCTGAACTGAGTCACCGATTCAATAGCTTTTAACATTAGTAATATTTCGTAAGATTCGTTTTAACGGTTCAGTTCAAACATCTCATTTTAGCAAAGCTATTAGAACAAACAAGCTCAACTAAATGATTAGATATCACGTAGGGTCAGGGTTTGAAATCGCTCTTTGCTCGCAGCTCTCGGAAGCCAGCTTTTGCACTCGGCTTATGACAATCAGTTCTTGGCTCTGAGCTGCGAGGTACAGCTCGTGAGCCATGAACCATCAACTTCAGAACCCTGCTTAGGGTTCAACGTCAGACATTCCTGAGCAGTAAACATTTCATGCAAGTGAGCCGTTGAGCTGCTTTATTTCGAACGAACTATTCGTGCTGAACTATTTGAATCGGAAACATTTCCTGAACTGATTTATTCCAACTGTTTTTTTGAAATTGGATTCGAAGGGCACTATGAGTAGACTTGTGCAGGGCTCTATTACCTTGCTTGACTACATTTAGCGATTCTGAGCCGAGATTTGTCTCAAAATGTAAGTGTATCTTATTTACTTTGGAAGATTTTAATTTCGTTTCGTTAAATTGGTCATTTTGCCCACTGTGCGTAGGTTGGTTCTAAGAGTAAGATCCATTCATTATATCATAAACGGATCCCCTATATATATTAATATTCATTAATTTCTATTTTACATAACAATTTTTTATTAAGTTGCTATAAATTTTAATTAATGAGATGCAGCCGCTATTCTTAAGCGTCTTCTCAAAGCTCGCCACAATGTTGGAGCTGGTTGCGATGAACTCTTCAAGACAGGGGAAATTAATAACAATGGACGTCCATTCCCATCAGTCAAACGCACAAATTGAGCCTCTTCGGGGTTGGTGCAAAGAAGCGGGTAGTAAAAGCAAAGCGATGTCACCGAAAGAGGCGTCGATTGAGGCGAAGGCTGACTAAGTAGGGTGGGTAATTGATTGGATAACTCCGCCGATTTGCTGCCTGTAGTAGTACTATCGCCGGTTGTCAATGTGGATGGTATTGCGGAATCTTCGACAGCTGATAATGTGACTGTGGTGTCTGTTTCTGGTGGAGATGTTGTTGGGTCGGTTGGATATGATGTTGTGAAGTCTATGAAGTCGATGGATGTGGTTTCTTCCGTGGCTGTTGTTGGTTCTTCAGTGGAACTTGTTGTAGAATCTACAGCTGCTATGGCTGCTGTTTCTTCCGTGGCTGTTGTGGGTTCTTCAGTGGAACTTGTTGTAGAATCTACAGCTGCTGTGGAAGTTGTGTGTTCTGTTGTGGTTTCTACGGCTTCTGTGGTTGTTGTTGAGGAGCTTGTTGAAAAATCAGACGCCTCTGTGGATGCAGTTGGTTCTGTTGATGTGGACACTGCAGCTGGTGTGGATGTTATTGTCGATTCTACGGATTCTGTGGTTGTTGTTGGTTCACTTGAAGAACTTGTTGACGAATCTTCGCCCGATGTGGATGTTGTTTGTTCTGTTGTTGAAACTGCAGCTGATGTGGATGTTGTTTGTTCCGTTGTGGATGTTGTTTGTTCTGTTGTGGATGTTGTTTGTTGTGTTGTGGTTGTTGGTTGTTCTGTTGTAGAGCTTGTTGAGGAAACTGCCCCTGAAGTGGATGTTGATTGCTCTGTTGTGGATGATGTGGTTGAAACTGGAGCTTCAGTCGATGTTGATTGTTCCGTTGTGGATGTTGTTTGCTGTGTTGTGGTTGTTGGTTGTTCAGTTGTAGAACTTGTTGAGGAAACTGCCCCTGAAGTGGATGTTGATTGCTCTGTTGTGGATGATGTTGTTGAAACTGGAGCTTCAGTCGATGATGTTTGTTCCGTTGTGGATGTTGTTTGTTCCGTTGTGGATGTTGGTTGTTGTGTTGTGGTTGTTGGTTGTTCTGTTGTAGAGCTTGTTGAGGAAACAGCAGCTGAAGTGGATGTTGATTGCTCTGTTGTGGACGATGTTGTTGAAACTGGAGATTCAGTCGATGTTGATTGTTCCGTTGTGGATGTTGTTTGTTCTGTTGTGGATGTTGTTTGTTCTGTTGTGGATGTTGTTTGTTGTGTTGTGGTTGTTGGTTGTTCTGTTGTAGAGCTTGTTGAGGAAACTGCCCCTGAAGTGGATGTTGATTGCTCTGTTGTGGATGATGTGGTTGAAACTGGAGCTTCAGTCGATGTTGATTGTTCCGTTGTGGATGTTGTTTGCTGTGTTGTGGTTGTTGGTTGTTCAGTTGTAGAACTTGTTGAGGAAACTGCCCCTGAAGTGGATGTTGATTGTTCTGTTGTGGATGATGTTGTTGAAACTGGAGCTTCCGTCGATGTTGTTTGTTCCGTTGTGGATGTTGTTTGTTGTGTTGTGGTTGTTGGTTGTTCTGTTGTAGAGCTTGTTGAGGAAACTGCCTCTGAAGTGGATGTTGATTGCTCTGTTGTGGATGATGTTGTTGAAACTGGAGTTTCAGTCGAGGTTGTTTGTTCCGTTGTGGATGTTGTTTGTTGTGTTGTGGTTGTTGGTTGTACTGTTGTAGAGCTTGCTGAGGAAGAAGCAGCTGAAGTGGATGTTGATTGCTCTGTTGTGGATGATGTTGTTGAAACAGGAGATTCAGTCGATGCTGATTGTTCCGTTGTGGATGTTGTTTGTTGTGTTGTGGTTGTTGGTTGTTCTGTTGTAGAACTTGTTGAGGAAACTGCCCCTGAAGTGGATGTTGATTGCTCTGTTGTGGATGATGTTGTTGAAACTGGAGCTTCAGTCGATGTTGATTGTTCCGTTGTGGATGTTGTTTGTTGTGTTGTGGTTGTTGGTTGTTCTGTTGTAGAACTTGTTGAGGAAACAGCAGCTGAAGTGGATGTTGATTGCTCTGTTGTGGATGATGTTGTTGAAACAGGAGCTTCAGTCGATGTTGATTGTTCCGTTGTGGATGTTGTTTGTTGTGTTGTGGTTGTTGGTTGTTCTGTTGTAGAACTTGTTGAGGAAACTGCCCCTGAAGTGGATGTTGATTGCTCTGTTGTGGATGATGTTGTTGAAACTGGAGTTTCAGTCGAGGTTGTTTGTTCCGTTGTGGATGTTGTTTGTTGTGTTGTGGTTGTTGGTTGTACTGTTGTAGAGCTTGCTGAGGAAGAAGCAGCTGAAGTGGATGTTGATTGCTCTGTTGTGGATGATGTTGTTGAAACAGGAGATTCAGTCGATGCTGATTGTTCCGTTGTGGATGTTGTTTGTTGTGTTGTGGTTGTTGGTTGTTCTGTTGTAGAACTTGTTGAGGAAACTGCCCCTGAAGTGGATGTTGATTGCTCTGTTGTGGATGATGTTGTTGAAACAGGAGATTCAGTCGATGCTGATTGTTCCGTTGTGGATGTTGTTTGTTGTGTTGTGGTTGTTGGTTGTTCTGTTGTAGAGCTTGTTGAGGAAACAGCAGCTGAAGTGGATGTTGATTGCTCTGTTGTGGATGATGTTGTTGAAACAGGAGCTTCAGTCGATGTTGATTGTTCCGTTGTGGATGTTGTTTGTTGTGTTGTGGTTGTTGGTTGTTCTGTTGTAGAACTTGTTGAGGAAACAGCAGCTGAAGTGGATGTTGATTGCTCTGTTGTGGATGATGTTGTTGAAACAGGAGCTTCAGTCGATGTTGATTGTTCCGTTGTGGATGTTGTTTGTTGTGTTGTGGTTGTTGGTTGTTCTGTTGTAGAACTTGTTGAGGAAACTGCCCCTGAAGTGGATGTTGATTGTTCTGTTGTGGATGATGTTGTTGAAACTGGAGCTTCCGTCGATGTTGTTTGTTCCGTTGTGGATGTTGTTTGTTGTGTTGTGGTTGTTGGTTGTTCTGTTGTAGAGCTTGTTGAGGAAACTGCCTCTGAAGTGGATGTTGATTGCTCTGTTGTGGATGATGTTGTTGAAACTGGAGTTTCAGTCGAGGTTGTTTGTTCCGTTGTGGATGTTGTTTGTTGTGTTGTAGTTGTTGGTTGTTCTGTTGTAGAGCTTGTTGAGGAAACTGCCTCTGAAGTGGATGTTGATTGCTCTGTTGTGGATGATGTTGTTGAAACTGGAGTTTCAGTCGAGGTTGTTTGTTCCGTTGTGGATGTTGTTTGTTGTGTTGTGGTTGTTGGTTGTTCTGTTGTAGAACTTGTTGAGGAAACTGCCCCTGAAGTGGATGTTGATTGTTCTGTTGTGGATGATGTTGTTGAAACTGGAGCTTCCGTCGATGTTGTTTGTTCCGTTGTGGATGTTGTTTGTTGTGTTGTGGTTGTTGGTTGTTCTGTTGTAGAGCTTGTTGAGGAAACTGCCTCTGAAGTGGATGTTGATTGCTCTGTTGTGGATGATGTTGTTGAAACTGGAGTTTCAGTCGAGGTTGTTTGTTCCGTTGTGGATGTTGTTTGTTGTGTTGTAGTTGTTGGTTGTTCTGTTGTAGAGCTTGTTGAGGAAACTGCAGCTGAAGTGGATGTTGATTGCTCTGTTGTGGATGATGTTGTTGAAACTGGAGTTTCAGTCGAGGTTGTTTGTTCCGTTGTGGATGTTGTTTGTTGTGTTGTGGTTGTTGGTTGTTCTGTTGTAGAACTTGTTGAGGAAACTGCCTCTGAAGTGGATGTTGATTGTTCTGTTGTGGATGATGTTGTTGAAACTGGAGCTTCAGTCGATGATGTTTGTTCCGTTGTGGATGTTGTTTGTTCCGTTGTGAATGTTGTTTGTTGTGTTGTGGTTGTTGGTTGTTCTGTTGTAGAGCTTGTTGAGGAAACAGCAGCTGAAGTGGATGTTGATTGCTCTGTTGTGGATGATGTTGTTGAAACTGGAGCTTCAGTCGATGTTGTTTGTTCCGTTGTGGATGTTGTTTGTTGTGTTGTGGTTGTTGGTTGTTCTGTTGTAGAGCTTGTTGAGGAAACAGCAGCTGAAGTGGATGTTGATTGCTCTGTTGTGGATGATGTTGTTGAAACTGGAGCTTCAGTCGATGATGTTTGTTCCGTTGTGGATGTTGTTTGTTCCGTTGTGGATGTTGGTTGTTGTGTTGTGGTTGTTGGTTGTTCTGTTGTAGAGCTTGTTGAGGAAACAGCAGCTGAAGTGGATGTTGATTGCTCTGTTGTGGACGATGTTGTTGAAACTGGAGATTCAGTCGATGTTGATTGTTCCGTTGTGGATGTTGTTTGTTCTGTTGTGGATGTTGTTTGTTCTGTTGTGGATGTTGTTTGTTGTGTTGTGGTTGTTGGTTGTTCTGTTGTAGAGCTTGTTGAGGAAACTGCCCCTGAAGTGGATGTTGATTGCTCTGTTGTGGATGATGTTGTTGAAACTGGAGCTTCAGTCGATGATGTTTGTTCCGTTGTGGATGTTGTTTGTTCCGTTGTGGATGTTGGTTGTTGTGTTGTGGTTGTTGGTTGTTCTGTTGTAGAGCTTGTTGAGGAAACAGCAGCTGAAGTGGATGTTGATTGCTCTGTTGTGGATGATGTTGTTGAAACTGGAGCTTCAGTCGATGTTGTTTGTTCTGTTGTGGATGTTGTTTGTTGTGTTGTGGTTGTTGGTTGTTCTGTTGTAGAGCTTGTTGAGGAAACAGCAGCTGAAGTGGATGTTGATTGCTCTGTTGTGGATGATGTTGTTGAAACTGGAGCTTCAGTCGATGATGTTTGTTCCGTTGTGGATGTTGTTTGTTCCGTTGTGGATGTTGGTTGTTGTGTTGTGGTTGTTGGTTGTTCTGTTGTAGAGCTTGTTGAGGAAACTGCCCCTGAAGTGGATGTTGATTGCTCTGTTGTGGACGATGTTGTTGAAACTGGAGATTCAGTCGATGTTGATTGTTCCGTTGTGGATGTTGTTTGTTCTGTTGTGGATGTTGTTTGTTCTGTTGTGGATGTTGTTTGTTGTGTTGTGGTTGTTGGTTGTTCTGTTGTAGAGCTTGTTGAGGAAACTGCCCCTGAAGTGGATGTTGATTGCTCTGTTGTGGATGATGTTGTTGAAACTGGAGCTTCAGTCGATGATGTTTGTTCCGTTGTGGATGTTGTTTGTTCCGTTGTGGATGTTGGTTGTTGTGTTGTGGTTGTTGGTTGTTCTGTTGTAGAGCTTGTTGAGGAAACAGCAGCTGAAGTGGATGTTGATTGCTCTGTTGTGGATGATGTTGTTGAAACTGGAGCTTCAGTCGATGTTGTTTGTTCCGTTGTGGATGTTGTTTGTTGTGTTGTGGTTGTTGGTTGTTCTGTTGTAGAGCTTGTTGAGGAAACAGCAGCTGAAGTGGATGTTGATTGCTCTGTTGTGGATGATGTTGTTGAAACTGGAGCTTCAGTCGATGTTGTTTGTTCTGTTGTGGATGTTGTTTGTTGTGTTGTGGTTGTTGGTTGTTCTGTTGTAGAGCTTGTTGAGGAAACTGCCCCTGAAGTGGATGTTGATTGCTCTGTTGTGGACGATGTTGTTGAAACTGGAGCTTCAGTCGATGTTGATTGTTCCGTTGTGGATGTGGTTTGTTGTGTTGTGGTTGTTGGTTGTTGTGTTGTGGTTGTTGGTTGTTCTGTTGTAGAGCTTGTTGAGGAAACAGCAGCTGAAGTGGATGTTGATTGCTCTGTTGTGGATGATGTTGTTGAAACTGGAGCTTCAGTCGATGTTGTTTGTTCTGTTGTGGATGTTGTTTGTTGTGTTGTGGTTGTTGGTTGTTCTGTTGTAGAGCTTGTTGAGGAAACTGCCCCTGAAGTGGATGTTGATTGCTCTGTTGTGGATGATGTTGTTGAAACTGGAGCTTCAGACGATGTTGTTTGTTCCGTTGTGGATGTTGTTTGTTGTGTTGTGGATGTTGTTTGTTCTGTTGTGGATGTTGTTTGTTGTGTTGTGGTTGTTGGTTGTTCTGTTGTAGAGCTTGTTGAGGAAACTGCCCCTGAAGTGGATGTTGATTGCTCTGTTGTGGATGATGTTGTTGAAACTGGAGCTTCAGACGATGTTGTTTGTTCCGTTGTGGATGTTGTTTGTTGTGTTGTGGATGTTGTTTGTTCTGTTGTGGATGTTGTTTGTTGTGTTGTGGTTGTTGGTTGTTCTGTTGTAGAGCTTGTTGAGGAAACTGCCCCTGAAGTGGATGTTGATTGCTCTGTTGTGGATGATGTTGTTGAAACTGGAGCTTCAGACGATGTTGTTTGTTCCGTTGTGGATGTTGTTTGTTGTGTTGTGGATGTTGTTTGTTCTGTTGTGGATGTTGTTTGTTGTGTTGTGGTTGTTGGTTGTTCTGTTGTAGAGCTTGTTGAGGAAACTGCCCCTGAAGTGGATGTTGATTGCTCTGTTGTGGATGATGTTGAAACTGGCGCTTCAGTCGATGTTGTTTGTTCCGTTGTGGATGTTGTTTGTTCAGTTGTGGATGTTGATTGTTCTGTTGTAGAGCTTGTTGAGGAAACTGCCCCTGAACTGGATGTTGATTCAGGTCCAGGTCCTTGTGCTGTGGCTGCTCCAGGTCTTTGCGCTGTGGCTGCTCCAGGTCTTTGCGCTGTGGCTGCTCCAGGTCTGTGCGCTGTGGATGCTCCAGGTCTTTGCACTGTGGCTGCTCCAGGTCTTTGCGCTGTGGCTGTTATGGGCCTTCCTGCTGAGGGTTTAAGACCCACCGAACTAGAAGGCCTCTCCGCAAAGTAACCCGGACCGCTTGGCAGTGTTGGGCCGTAATTTCCATAATAATTCGATTGAGCCAGACTTGCGTAGTAATTGTTCCAATAATTATTATAGTATTCCTTCAGATAGGCCGCATATGCATCTTTTTCTTTATTATTATATTGTGGTCTTTTGTTTTTATGTTTATTTTGATGATTATTCGTTGGCCTGAAACCACTATGGCTGCCTTTGATACGTGTGTATATATCACTTAAATCCCATACGGGTACACGTATGCTCAGTGATTGACTCTTGGCTTCATTTTGGCCAACAGCAGCCAGCAAAACTAATAGCAGGCTCAGACGATGGATGAGCATAACGACGTTGTCTAAAGAACTAAACTGACAGCAGTGCGAATCAAATGATTTTATACAGTTCTGCGGAGAGGGTCATTAACTAGAGGCGTCCAAACAAAGGGATTTGATCTGGGCTTGGCCCAGACGCTGACGGTGCATAAATTTCTATTCAATTAAGTTGGAAAGTTGTTGACTTGATTTTGCGCAGATGATCCGCAGATGATCGCCTGGAATGGATTAACATCTTTCTGATAGTGCCAATCTGATTGGCCACCAGTTTACAGAATGGTTTTTTGACTCCAACAATTGTGTATTCCAATGTTTTGAAGAGCATTTTCAATTGAATTGTTGGTGTAGCCTCTGTAGACCTGTTTAAACTTCTGTATAAACTTCAAGCTACTAGCAATAACCTTTTTATACACTCGATTTCGTTGTCTTAACTGGATCTGCCCCAATTTAAGCAAAAAGCCATCAAATTTAAATTTCAATGGAACTTCAGCGCTTGACTAACGGTCTTAGCTAATGAGCTCTTCAAGTCTTCCAGTAAAAATTAAAATAGTTTTTATCAATTAATAGCTAACCAAGACAAAGATCATTAGAAAGAGCTGATACGGGCAGTAACTTTTGATAATTAAAACTGCGGGAGCTAGTTTGATCTGAGAAAGGGTTTGAAGCAGTACCAAGGAACTGGGTTGAGCTGCTACAAACAACTCCTGAAGTTCTCTAAACTAGTCTTTGGGTTTAACTACCGAACCATTACTAGGCTTATGCTATGAAATTCATGATTCAGTTTTTCTAAAATTCACAAAATTATCTGTCAGCACCAACGTGATGTGCCTCAGCACTTCATGAATTGAATTAGAATTCATTGACAAATTTCGTGTGTAATATGGTATTCACATCGAGTACATCTTTGCTCCGTGAAGACGCTCACGTCCAACCTAACCGAAGTATACAAAACATCATGCAAACTCACAGTTAGCAAAAGGAGAACCAGACCCCCTGGTGGACCTGAGCACTGAAAGAGCAGAGGAACTCAACAAGACAAGACTTCGCTTCTTCAAAAACGAAGTACGAAAGGCAAAGCAAAACGCATGGAGAACCTTCTGCTCCAGCATAGAGAAGGACTCTGAAACAGCTAGACCAGGGGCCGGCAAAACGGTGTTTAGCTACGCGAGAGCGCGCTCATTTAGCACATCTTTGTTGTTGCAAAAGAGAGCAGTATAAGCTCGTATACTGTTGGTGTGTCGACGTCGCTGCCGCAGAGCCCTGTTCAATACACTGGAGACTGAGACGTGCCGGACTCTGAGCTAGACTCAGGAAACTGCTGTTAAAGCAGCTACCCATGCAGAGTCAGCTGAAAACGAACAACGGACACTGGACGGAAAGCAGCAGGGAAGCGACATGCGGTCTTCTTGATGCTCACTTCCCAGGCTGTACTGTAAGAAAGAAATCAAGAAATCAACATCCCAAATAATATCATTATTCCAGAGAAAATCCGTTGGGCGATCGGCAAATCCCCAGGACTGGATGGAATATTTCCAGCCATGCTAAAGACGAGCAAATGCGCAATCGTCCCATGGCTACAATCCATTTTTGAAGCTAGCTTGAGATGGAGCTATGTACCCGTGGTCTGGAGGACAGCACGCATTGTATTCCTGTCAAAAGCGGGAAAATGCAGTCATGTGCAACCAAAGGACTACAGACCCATATAAGCCTCACATCATTCCTGCTCAAAACAATGAAAAAACTACTAGATCTTCATACTGGGTGGTCCATCTAGTGTTTGGAATTTTAACTATTCATAATTTGACTTTGAAAACGTCAAATGTCATTCTTAAAGCGATTAATATTTAGTAAAAACTTTGACATTTACGAAATGGGTGGCTATTCGCTTGAAGAAAGTTGGGAAATATAAAAAACATTGGTGAGAAATTTGAAAAAAAAAAACATTTAACAAAAAAAATGTTCCGAAAATTCAATTTGTGGATCAATTCGTGAAGCGAGTTCGTGAAACTGGAATGATGGTGGATGAACCAACCCGTGTACTTACTCGTCCGGTGCGCTCGACCGAAAACATTGCTGCGGTTGCTGAAACTCGCCATCGATCTCAACAATTGGACATTTCGCACACTTCTTTGATGCGAATTTTTCATAAAGACCTTGCCATGAAGCCATACAAAGTTCAATTGGTGCAGCAGCTAAAGCCAATTGACCATTCGAATCGTCTACAGTTCGCAAATTGGGCGAAAGATGGTTTGGCCGAAGATGGTGAATTTTACCGAAAAATCATCTTTTCAGATGAAGCACATTTCCACCTCGGTGGTTATGTTAATAAACAAAATTGTCGCATCTGGGGCACAGAAGATCCGCATATCGTCGTCGAGAAGCCAATGCACCCACCACGTGTCACTGTTTGGTGCCATTTTTCTTTGAAAATGAAGAAGGAGCCACCGTGGCCGTGAATGGTGAATGTTAAGTGATTGGTTCTTCGAGGAAATTGAAGATTGGTTTCAACAACACGGCGCACGCCACAATCGATCTTCTGCGCCCTATCTTCGAAAATCGAATAATTAGCAAATATGGAGATGTGAATTGGTCATCAAGAAGCTTAGATCTGACACCATTAGACTATTATCTTTGGGGAGCGGTCAAGGACAAATGTTATGCAAACAATCCTGAAACAATTGATGAGTTAAAGAACGAGATTCGAGTTGCTATTGCTGACATACGTGCCGAAACAATTGAAAATGTTCTCAAAAATTGGGTGGATCGAATGGGCTACTGCCAAGTCAGCCGTGGTGGTCATTTGACCGAAATTGTTTTTCATAAATGAATGACATGAACCAACCTTTCCAATAAATGTTCAACCTTTGAAAAATATCGAGCCATTTATTTTTATAGCAAAATTAAGTTCCAATTTTTAAATGGACCACCCTGTACAGTAAAATACTTCAGCAATATCAACACCAGGCCTGTTCGATACACCCTTTTTTCCATTTTTGACGATTTTGGAAATTGTTTATAAAACTAACCAAAATTTTATTTGCAAATCCGAAAATCACGTTTTGGTGGGAGTGTCAAGATCTAATTTCGGATTTTTTTTTATTCAAAACAAAAATGGTCAATTTTAAAACCGTTCGGTTTCAAAAAGAATGACCCGTATACGTCCTCCATTTTTCTAGTTTTGAACCTTTCTTATTGAAAAATTATTACAAATCGGCACCACTTTTGTACAAAATTTAAAATGGTACTGAACTGTGAACAGATTGGCCAAGAATCTTGCGAACGGAAAACTTTATAAAAGATGGCGCAGTGTATGATAGAGCCATCAGCAGATTAGAGAAGTCATACGATAAGGTGTTACCCTGCCTAAAACCTCTTCTTTCCTATTTTGACGGAGCTTTGCCTGCTTCTTCACATCATCATGTAAATTCGAACGCACTATGCCGATAAGTAGACAGAGCTTCAAAGAACTTTGACCTAATCTGTGTGTCGAAAGAAGCTTTATAATCTACTGTAACGAAGTTTTCCAGCCGGGGTTTTAACTCAGGCTGGCCAAGGTCAATTACAAGAAATTTGTAATTCGCGGGGACTATTGAGAAAGATAGGGCGATGGGAGAGTTGGTCTTCTTCTAAAAATCCTCTACCATCAATTTCAGGCCACTACAATATACTCTAATAAAGTGGGAGGTGCAGACTAATAGACGGACTGAGAAACCACATGATTCTGGCCTACGGACTACTAAGGAAGGAGACCCTACAATACTTAGAACACTATGACTAACTGAACACACGGTTAGTGCCCAGTACGACTGATTCCTAACTCAACGATATCGAGGATATGGCCTAACACTTGGTCAGTGCCCGACGCGACTAGCTGACTGCCTGGCAAATACCCAACAAGTCTTACTAATAGCCTTAAGGTTCTCAGGGGCGGGACAGAGTTCGCGGTTAGTATCCGGCCTGACCCTAGACTGGCCTAAAGACGATCAAGGAAAGGACAAAAATACGCGGTTAATACCCTACGTGTTTCACTAATACTCTAGAGTCACTCAGGGATGGGGCAGAATAAGTGGTTAGCACCTCACGTGTCTTACTAAGGACCTAAAGATTATCAAGGGAGGGACAGACCACGCGGTTAGTGCCCAACGCGTCTAGAAAACGACGCTGCTGCGCAAATGCTGACGGCGACGAGTGCGTATGTAAGCGAGAGGGCAGCTTAGTTGCCGACATGGTTTAAGTGTATGTATGCGTTCCCTTGCTTGTGCCGTGGTGACACGGACATCTCCTCTGCCACGTTGACACTACCTAACTTAAATTAATAGATTAGATTACAAGGTTTTGGGCTCCAGTGCCTATTTTAATATAAATTACGTAAAGGAAGCTTCGATTGTGGCGACATGAACTTTAGGGTCGTCACACTACAAATGGTGGTTTTACTGGACTTTTAGCAATGTGATTATCTGGTCTGTTGTGGAGTTGCCAGGTCTAAAGCCACACTAATAAGGTCCAACCAATGTGTTTATAAGCGGCTTTAGACGTTCACAGAGTACATGACAGAACCTTATACAATGCGTACACGACAGAACCTTATACGCAATGCGTCTCCTTTTCTATGATTTCAATCATCGGGCATGCTCTCAACGCATCATATTGGTCGCATCAACTGGTGCATTTAGGCTTACATTCCTCCGAACCTTACCTTCTTAAGAGTATCAAGGTTTGCGGCCGTATTACTGCCTGTAGGTCTCTTCTCCCAATACAAACAGAATAATATATATTTTCTTGTATGAAATACCTTGAAAGTCTACAGACTGGTTCCGCATTATTTTGCTAAGCTTGGCCTCAGATTTTCTGACCAGCACAGCCGTGTTCCATTTGGAACCCCTTTGGAAAATGTGGCCAACTCGCTTGAATGTCCCTCAATTCATTACAGACTTTTCCTTATTTTCCAGCAAACTCAACTCTTACTCTTTCTGTTCTGCTGCCTTTATTGAGTTTAGATTATTTGTTATATAATTAATGCGTATATATTTTTTAGGTATGAATAAAAGGGGACGCGTTGCCTTAAATGAAAAATTAAAGTACGTAAACCATAGCCATTCAAAATGTTTTTAAGGTTATTTTGTAAATAACATTGAAATATATCATCTTGGGATAACAAAAATAAAATATTCATGGAGCTCGGTTAATGCCCATGGCAAACAGGGGAACCATTTTTTTGCCTTTGGCCTTCTTCTGTTGCTTCTTGCTGACGGCCGGTTGCTGTTTTTGTTGATCCAAGGCTCCAACTAGTAGTTCACCCAGTCCCCAATGTCCCACAGAACGTTGCTCAGGGTCGTCAGTTAATATAGCAAGGTTCTTTTTAGCAGCTACTGGTGGTGGTGCTGCTGAACGTCCCCAGGCTCCCAGTTGAAACCCGGTGGCAGCTGTAGAGCTCTCAGATGAAGAAGAGCTGCCTATGGTGGGCCAAAGTTCTGGCTTGGGTGGGGCGGCGGCCAAGGTAGCCTGTATGGCTACACCTACACTGGGTGTGGGTAAAGCCTCCTCAAAGCCGCACTAGTTTGAAAAAAGGAATTTAGTGGAGGATTGAATAAAATGACAAGTAAGATTAACTTACCGTAGGAAACTCGTGGGAAGAGGTCAGATTCAAATTGGCGGCACTGGCTATAAGTTTACCCATCTGACGATCATTAATTTCGTTTATATGCTGCTCACGTTTACGTTCCTCGCGTTCACGACGTTGACGCTCCTTTTTGCGTTGCAGCAAATCCTCTAAAAAAGTATAAAAAATATAAAAAGAATGTTTTTTTTTGCTTGGAAAACTTGAAAAACTCACCCTTAAACAGCTTGAGTATGGCTCCGTGTACAATGGGCGGTTGTAGTTCCACCTCCACTACCGCAAATTGACAAGTTAAAGGCAAATGACCCAAACAAGTAAATTTCCGACGATGTTCCTCATCCATTGAATGATGTTCCTTTTGCACAATTTGAGCCTCAATCATCTGTGGACCCAAATCCAAGCTACCATAACAGGCTTGCAACATTTTCACATTCAAAGGATGCAGATAAACATTTTGTCCATCGTTCGATTGATAGAAATAATAAAATTTACTGGAGCTATGGTTGTTGTTAGAATATGAGGCGCCAGTCTCTACAGATGACACAGAGGCCTCATCCGATTTATCAGTGTCATGTTTAGCTTCAGTTTCGGTTTCAAAAACGGTTGGCTGTGGCTCTTCTTCCTCCTTATCCAGACCCAATTTGTCGCTGCGTTCCTTAAGCATTACCAGAGCCTGTTGTATGAATATATCCTCTGGACAGGATACATCTGATTCGTTGATTAACTCCCGACGCTCTTTTTCAATAATTCCCTTGACATCCGCACGTTTGGCTATTAAAAACTTTGAATATCTCTTGGCCTCATCCTGACTGCTCAACAGAGGGAATCTCTCCAACAATTCTCCTCCAGCAGCAGGAGCAACTGGATAACGTTCTATATACATAGAACCCTTGCGACGACGCATCAATTGAAAGGTGATGCGATCACCCACATTCATGGCCATTTGCTGCTCAATGTGACAACTCTTTAGATCTCCGGCATGTATAGCATCATAGCAAATGGGACATTTGCGCCACGATTTATCACTCAGTGAGAGATAATGCAGCAAGCAAGGCCAACAGTAGGCATGGCCACATCTGGTCAACTTGGCCGCCACGGGTGGATACAAACAAATGGGACACTGTGGCTCCTCCGTGGTTTGGATATTGATTTGCTCAATTAGCGCCCAATCGATGAGCGTATCCGGTGAGCCCATTACCTGAGCTCCTTTGGCACCAGCACGTATGACAAACTGGAAATTGGCCTGTAAAAATTGTTCCTTATTGTAGCGTGGTTTACGCAACATCACGCCATGACCACCACCACCACCTCCACCATTACCACGACCATGATCCGCCGGGCTATCTCTGACGCAATGGAAGTTGAGCAGATGATTCAAATTCTGCTTTTTGCTACCTTGAGCATACACAGAGTTTAGTTCATATTCAAAATCACCGCTACGTGGGTAGCCGATACTGGTGGAGCCTGCTAATCCGGTGCCGCCATAAGCCCCGTTGTTCTCACCGACAGCATAAGACTGGTGGTCAGCGTAAGAGCCACCATACTGACCGCCAGCGCCTCCACGGGCCCGGGGACGCTTGTCCACATAGGGACGTTGCTTGGTTGCTTGTTGTTGTTGTTGCTGCGGTTGTTTACGCTGCTGTTGCTGCTGATCGTTGCGCGGTGTGGGAAGCTGCTCACGGCGTCGAGAATTACGCGTTGGTAATTTGTTGTTGTTGTTGTTGTTGGCATGCAAATCTAAAAATGTAAATCAAATAAATAATTAGCTAACCAAATGGATCTAGCGGGAAACTGCCAAATTTGACAGCACTGATATCTAGCTAAAATTCTAAGGCAGTGTTGACAAACGTTTAAAGTTGTCTTTTTAGAAGCAATTAAAAACTAGAACCTGGTGCAAAATTAACCATTGCTTCCAAAAAGGATTACAGTTCTGCTGAAAACGAATGCTTAAGAAATGTCTTATACTCTAGATAGTTTCTCCGCTACTTTTCCCACCAGATATCGTCTGTAAAATAGGCTAAAAATCGACGAGCTTACAAAATAGCTAATTTCTGGTTCGAAAAAAATAGCTAAATTGACAAAAAATAAATGAACAATTCACTGTACTTTAAAAATTGATGTGACCTATAGAGCTATTCAGAAGTTAATAAATCGGACCTTAACATCAAACCAATTACTAATAACCAAAGACTGAAATTTTAAAAGACTCAAATTTATCGCAAATCCTGCTAGCAATAGTTGAATTTAAAACGCCAGCACTGTCAATGTTTCCCCCCAAACTCACCACTGGCAGACGATTTGTTGGCTCTGGCATGATGAGATTGTTGTTGCTTCTTGCTGTTGTTGTTGTCCATTATTAATGTTGTTGTTGCTTAGATCGTAGAGATATGGGGTAAGGGGTGTAGTATTTAGTTGTTTTTGCTGCTGCAGCAGCAATTGCGTCTTGCCTTTGTCTCCACACGGAGTGCGTTTAGCAAATAATTCTCGTTGAGGATTCATGTTTATTGAGCCATGATTATTAATACGAATTTAACCAGAAATAATACTTGCGTAATATTTCCAAATTTATAGTTGTAGTTGCAAATTATCTTGCAGTAAAATCGATTTGAAAAGTACTAGATAAAGTACTTTATTTAGTTCACAAATTCACTTTTTCTTGCCGTTGGTTGGTCTATATATGTGTAGGTGAGTGTTAGTTCTTGTTGCCTTGGTATTGGTGCCTTTGAAAAAGGTGTGACGACGGTGAAAAAAAGATGTCCACAATTTTGTTTCACTTGCCAAATGTACACGCACTCTGACACTCAACAGTCACAGGTGATGGAGGAATTGAAATTTTGGTATTTGAAAATCAAACAATTTTGATAGAAAACCCAAAAAACCTTTGGATTGGGTTAGAAATCAGCATCCGTGATGCCTACTATACGAAAGATGGCTGACAATTAAGTGTTGGAAAAAGCGCGAGATCTAGAGGTGACACAAAGTCGATAGTTGTACACAGTGGCATGAATATGAATAATTATTCATAATTAGAATAAAAAATTTTAAAAACAAAACGGTACACATATTTAGGCAAACCTTTTTAACAAAAAAAAAACATTTAATAAATTTCACAGTGCCCATCTTTATATGGAGTGTTGTAAAACAGTACTAATGTTCGTGCGTTCGGTCCATCCCTAATTTCAATTACGAGTTACGAGCTTTGTTACGTTCTAACGTCAATTGGACCTGGTCTTATCTTCGACGCACTTTGAATTGTCCAGAGTTGGTCAGGGACATTGACTAAATATTGAATATCATTTGATTTGCTAAAAACTTGGCCATGGATTTTCGCAATGCACGTGCCAGGCAGCCTGAAATTGTGCGTTCTGTGCAAAAGGATGCACGTTATACAAACGAACTGGGCGAGGATTTGTCCGACGTACTGCGTCTGACTGGTCCACGCAACTGGATAAAATATAATCAACTTTGCAAACTGTTGGCCGAGTTGAGTTACCATGGGTTTGCCTCGGTAAACAATTTGCAAACATTGGGCGAGGAATACACAGGAATTATTCAAGTGGATGGCAACTACAAGCATATACCCGGTCGCCTGGTAAGCTCCTTGCAGATAAATCTTTAGTGTAGTATTAAAGCTTGTCCCTTTCCATTGCAGCTTCAATTGCTCTCCATTGTTTTGGAGTTTGGCGGCGATGCTTTGTTTATGCGTTTATTACAAAAAATGGACTTGTACATTGCCAATCATGAGGAGATACGCCCCGAGGCCAAACCGCAACTGAAGAGATTTATTCAACGCCTGCGTCAATCACCCAGCTATATCAAGGCCTTGCACAAGTCTCTGTTTTATTTGAATGCCAGCAAGTATCAGCTGTCCAAGCGCACCACTGGCATCAATTATGTGCTTATCCGTCACTGGCTGCAGCCGGAGTTCTCTTTGTATGGCTATAAAATTCTAGGGATTATCACATTCCTGCAGGTTACCGTCTCGCTGGCCATAAGTAGCTGGGATGTGTGGAAAGAGCACAAGCGTCAGCAATTGGAGCAATTGAAACAGACCAGTAAAAGATTCCTGCAGCGTGGAGCAAGTGTTAAATCAACATCATTGGATGCTCCACAGTGTATTTTATGTTTGGAGCCACGCAGTCATGGTAGTTTGACGCCCTGTGGTCATCTATTTTGCTGGAGCTGTATATTGGATTGGCTGGAAGAGCGCGATGAGTGTCCACTGTGCAGGGAATCGTTGAAGAAGTCGCAAGTGATACAGTTACAGAATTATGCCTGAGGGGGAGGAAGGTAAGGGTGTTAGAAGAGGTTACGACTGAGTTAATCCAAAGAAATCAAATTTTGTCTGGCTGCCCCCAACAGCAGGCAGTGAAATTTTTTATTCTAAGCTGCCAACTAAAGATGGACAAAAATATCGATACTTGTGAAGAACAGAATTCAATTAGAGGTGGGCGGTGCTTGTTTTGTTTGTGCTTAAGTCCTCTTGGGGCCGATTTTTTATCTTATAAACAGCTATAAGTCAGTTCAACTTACAATTAAGGTCAGATTTCTCATCTTCTAATTGCTAGATAATGTGACAAATAAAAAGAGGAAATTGTAAGTTTATCGCCAGCCATGTAAAAGATATGAAATCGGGCCTTGTTCTAATATTTGTAAGTTTTTTGACAGATGAGAAATCAACCCTTAAAGTATTAAATCTTAATGCCCATTCCAAATCTTCTTCATCGTGCTATTTGTCACATAAACTAACAAATAACAGTGTACATTTTAAGGTTATGTTTCACAAAAGAAGATTTTTTTTTGGATTTAAATTAGAATTAATCCCCCCTATCTATGCAATTGTATGTTAAAGAAATATTTAACTTGCGTCTTGATACTTAATGGTACAGATCTGGAGCGAAAATTTTACCTTCATTAATAAAAAATATTTATCGAGGCTTAGAAAAGGTATATTTATAGGGCTTGTCCCAGAAATCTCTAGAGTTTTAAGTATAAACTCTTGCTTTTCGAATGAAAATTGCTTGCTATTATATGTCGAGAGACTAACATATTCCGGGTTACTAGATCAGATGACAAATATTCAGCGATTTGAAGTCGACTATTTAATGACAAGCAGATTTCAATTGTACGGTTTTGCTTCTAAATAATCTAGTGAATAAAACGCATATATGGTGCGAGTGACTAGCTTCTCTGCTAGAAGCTGAATGTTTTTTTAAGACCTTTTTATACATTTTTATACCCGTTACTCGTAGAGTAAAAGGGTATACTAAAGTCGTGCAAATGTATGTAACAGGCAGAAGGAATCATTTCCGACCATATAAAGTATATATATTCTTGATCAGCATCAACAGCCGATTCGATATAGCCATGTCCGTCTGTCCGTCTGTCCGTCCGTCCGTCCGTCCGTCTGTCTTGTATGAACACCTAGATCTCAGAGACTAGAAGAGCTAGAGCAACCAAATTTGAAATGTAGACTCCTATTGTCTGCACGCAGATCAAGTTTATTTTCAATTTTTGCCACGCCCCCTCACGCCCCCGCAATTTGGAAAAAACGTCATATCTCCTACAGTCTTGATGATAGATGGTTCGTACTTTCTAGAGATATCTAGTACTCAAAATTATTTATCGATTTGCTGAAGGAATGATGAAGATCGGATGAACGATACTCAAGCTATGAGCAAAAAACGGTCAGTTAACACCAACCACCCACCCCACCCATAACCTAAGCACTGCGTTCAGCAGCAATCTTAGTAAGAGAGAGAGAGAGAGAGAGAGAGAGAGAGAGAGAGAGAGAGAGAGACTCAGAGAGCGCACTGCGTTGTGCGTTGTGTGTTAACTGGCCGTTTGACTCGTGACCAAATTCGAGCTGCGACATTAAGGGTGCAGAGTATGTAATAGTCGGGCTTGACCGACGTTTTCAAAAGTTTTGTTGTCTGATCTGTTTATCGTGATGAATTTGGAGTCATTTATGTTGGATTTAGTAATTGACCTCAGGCATACAGGAAGGCTAATAAACATTTGTTTCCATGAGTAACGGGTATATCGAAGTCGGTTAGAGCCGACTTTAACTTACGCTCTCGTTTGATCTACCCCCAAGCAAGCACATGACATACCACATGGTTGTAGGCTGCTTGGATTTCTATCTTATTGAAAACAGATGTGGCCCTTTTTTTAAGGGTTTCTAGGTTCTAATCTATTTCGGACTTGAGACCCAAACGCAGGAAACGGTTTCAAATTGCTCTGTTAAAATATCTTTGAACATCTAGTAACCGAACTTTTTGTTGTCGCTTCACATAAAATGTCTAGTTTTTTTTTTTTTTTAACAAACAAAAATTTAAGTATATTTTTAGAGCTTTGAAGGTCCAAAAAGTAAGCAAACATTTCAGCGTTATGTTTCGAAAATGGAATTACATAAATTCTACAGACAATATTCATAAAGTTCTTTTTTTTTAATGTAGTATCTTCGTGTGGTGTTGTTCACATGTGATGCAGTGGGTATTTCCTAAAAGTTCTTTGGGTTCCACATAAATAGTACCATCCTTGCCTCGAGCAAATGGCGTTAAACCATTGGTTTGTATTGAAGTGGGACAATGATGACCCATTACTACTGGGTGACCATTTTCGATCAACTTTTTCTGCTTGAAACCAGCCCATTTTCTGCAGGGAACCGCCTCAAATTTAATGGGAAAACGATCGGAGACGCTTTCAGCCCAAAACCACCAGCTACGTCGATGACTTGATAGATCGTTATCGCTGTGCATTTTATAGTTGCGCTTGGGGCAACCAGGTTGCAGTGTGCTGCCACCATTAGGCCAGAAATCTACGGTTCCAGTACTTGTGGGTGCTCCGTATAGCCAGACGTCGGTGTGGATTACATCAACAAAGACGGCGTCGTTGGCATTCAAATGACCAGCCAAGGGATAGAAGATCGGAAAGGCGGGATCTAAGGCGGAAATTATTTTTATCTTCCTCACACCCCTGGTCCGCTTATTAATCTCTCGACCTATGATCCCAGACATTTGGCCACCCAGCGAGTGACCAACTATATGCAACTTCTCAATTTCCAAGCCATGGTCAAACATTTCCAGCAATACCTTGGCCAATTGTTTGGCATTGACCACCGCCTCGAACATATAGTTCCCATCGGCTAGTTCACTCCAGTCCAGTACAATCAGATTTGTATCGGAACGCTCTAAGTACGCCTCAGCCACAACATATATGGACTCAACATCTGGATTCTCCAGATATCCATGCAAATACAAAACAGTATTTTTGCTCAAATCCAAATGTTCGTCCTCCAACAAGTTCTGGTAATCATTCAGATCATAGATAGCACTATCCGCTGCTGTTGGTCCATAATATAGTATAAACTTGGCTGTGGTCAGACCTAGTTTGGAGTTCTTGAGGCCACAAAGTAACCTGGATTTATTTTTGATCGCCTTGTGCATTGTAAGTGCGAAATCAAAGCAGTTGACATATCCGCGTAATTAATGTGCGACGCCAGACGGACACTTGTTGAGGTGTGGCGGGGCTGGGATGGGCAGCTAGAGGATTTGCCAGCGTTTATACGAAAATCTCTAGAGATTTCCAGGACACCCCTGTATAAACCGATATTTCCGAGCATGCAGTAAAAGTGATCAAATGTCTAGCAGGAGCGGGTGCAGCAACATTAGCAACTACGGCAGATCAAGCTGATGCAGGAGCTGCTGCAGCAGGAACTATAGTAAATGAAGGAACAGCAGCATTAGCAGCTTCGGCATAAGCTGCACTGCAGACGCTGTTGTAGGAGCGCCATAGAAGATGAAGCGGCGTGAGCAACAGGCGGCATGGTAAAAACAGCACCACCATTCACATCAGGCATAGGCACATAAGTTGCATTATCCGCAGCAGTCATAGAGATGACGGCAGCAGAAGAAGTAGTCGTTTCGCCAGAGGAAACATCAGGTCACCCGCATCATCCTTATTAGCCAGAGTATTGGTCTAAACGATGCCGCGGCATCGAAAGAAATCAGAGACGCTATGTAAACCTAGCCTAATTGGCTTTTCACACTGAGGCACATCTAACATCATTATCAAAGATGTTCCATAAGCATTTGCCGTGCCAAAAGTATCATCATTCCAACATCTTCTGGGGATGTTCCTATTTTACTTCGTTCCAATCAGTATATTCACGATAGTTTTTGTCCACCGCTAAAAATTTCTCATTCACTGCGAAACATGAACAATGTCAACGAACGGGAATGGCAAAATATGCTTAATTCAAAAATATCAAAGATTCCGAACCAACAATTACGAGAAACAGACGTAGGATTATCATAGTAAGTATTATTAACTGAAATATATGAATAGACATTTAATGATGTACATGTTTTGACCTTATTGCATATGTTAAGGAATTCGTATCGAATGATATTATAGAGTTCGTCCCAGAGGTGTCGGATTGTGGCACCATTTCTTAAATTCCTGACCAGCAAGCGGAAGCATCAAAGGGATCTTCGTAGTATGCTTCGTGAGATGGCAGCGAGTCAAGCTACCTTCCAGTCCGAACCATTTGTGCCTTGCAATACGCTTTTATTCTTCATTCGAAATAAACCTAAAAATATCAGATCTTATCTCTTCAGCACCAGAAGAGTAGTCATCAGAAGTATTAGATTGGTTTAGCTTCTTAAGGGGGTTCATTTGAGGCAAGTTTCCAATTTCCATTGTAGGCACTGTTGTGGACATTTAAGATATTGTGCAATATATAGCAGTGGAATGGCGTTGCGTCAATTTGTGCCTCTTAATCTCAACACTTCAAGCATTAAGAAGGTTGATAGCGCCATCCTAATATTCTTTTTAAACATGCTAAGCCGCTTCTTATAGCCTATTTCCACTGGCTTCATTTCTTATCATTTTCATTTCTAAAAATGATGCTGTTTCCATTGACAAATCTTCATCATTTTGATATTCGCAATGCCACGTTGACAAAAACAGCTGAATGGTTTGATTTAAAAAAAAGGCGCCACTTTCAAACTCACGGGGAGTTTTTGCAATATTTACCCAAAAAAAGACATACCCGGCAGGAAAGCAATTACACTGGGCGAACGCATTGTTAACGCCCTGAATAATCAGCAGAAAGCTAAATACACAACTTATTTTGACTAAATTATATTATAAACAAAATTGCGCCTTATTTTTAAATTCAAATCAATAGTTTATTGGTGATGACACTTTCTATTTCCAGAGAGTAACGAGTAGTGCCACAGCGTAGCGAGTACTTTTTAAAAAAATACCAAATTCCTTCGTGGGGAATGCCATCATTTTTGAGAAATGAAGGAAATGAAGGGCAAAATGCAACAACAATTTGTATGGAAGAAATGATATCATTTTCTTCATTTCTTGTCATTTCAAGAAATGAAGCTTCATTTCTTTGGTGGAAATAGGCTATAAAATATGAAATGATAATTTGTAAGCAAATTGCACCACTTACAAACATCCAAGCGCTTCTTGGTATGTGCAGATTCATGCCTCTCATGGGCAGCAGCTACTCTTCATCTTCAATCTCTGCAACAATCGCATTATTGACTAAATCTGCTATAAGTTGCCGAATTAAAAATTGCTGTTTTGTAACAACAGGTACAACAACCACCAATTGTTCTTTAAAATTCAGTTAATGAATTTTTTGTTAGCAGTTTGCTAAATAACTTGGGCGACTGAAGATGTTAAATGTCAGATGTTGTCAGTGTGAATCGCAATTTCAAATCTTCGAAAAATTACTTGCGTTCCGCTGAGATGTGCTCAGTGTGATTAGTTCACAGTGCGATCACTGCGACTGAATCACAGGAACAGTGAGATTGCTCATCTCTAACTGCAACTGCTGAATATCAGCTGTTTATTTACTTGTGCATTTATGTGTTAAGAAATACGGGGACTAACACACATTGTGTTGTTTTGTTTTACAAAATTTAAGTTTCACTTCAGCGTCATTAGAAAATCAACTTTTCATCACGACATTCAAATCAAAACAATATCTAATAAATAATGGAAAATATCACGGACTTAACTTCGGTGAGTAATCTTAGCATATACACACATACATGTTTGTCTATGTATGTATAGTATATACTAGCAGGCACTCTGCGTGTGTTGCTAGCTTAGTATTTTAATCTCAAAACAGAAAAATAAAGCTTACTTTACAAATCCCATGCGTCAAATCTTCATGTCTAAATTCCTAATCATTTTCGGTCTTAGGTCAACTTTCATGCAAATCGGCTCAGCCATTTCTGCGTAATTGCTTAATAAACATACAAACATTAATATTAGCAAAAATATCTGATTATACAATGTTTTTCAGAATCAATGCGAATGCGATTGCCATCAGCAAGTCGAGTTGTTACTACAAAATGCTTTAAAGGACAAGAAAGAAATACGGGAAATGGAACTTAAGATGGCTAAACTTGAAGGATTGGCCGATAAGATCAAAGATAAAGACCAAATAATTGCTGCCACGCAATATTCTATTGAGCTTAATAAAACTAATATTCAGTCATCAATGAAGTTGATGGATGATCTTTTGTTGGAATACAAAGAGAAGCTAAGCAAACATGAAGCCGTTATTAAGGAAAAGCAAGACCAATTGGATAAGTTGCAGGCCGAAATAAAGGAAAAGGATAATCTTATAAATAAGGAGCTGTTGGCTGACGATAAATCCCGTATGGAGGCCACCTTTTCCTATACCGTAGAAAATGTATTTGAATTGAAAACCAACCACCTGTCGCCAGCTTTCTATGTGGGAATGTTGCCCTGGAAGATACTTCTGATACCCAATGATCAGGCCCTGGGCGTCCTTCTGCAGTGCAATGGAGAGGATGACTCGCCAAACTGGTCATGCAATGCTATTACGGAACTCCGGATAAAGAGCCACAAACCAGAAACCCTGCCTTATGTGCGGGCTCGCTTTAAGCATTTGTTCGGCTCCAAGGAGAACTACTATGGCTATGAGAACTTCATCTCCTGGCAGGAGCTGCAGAATCCGGACAAGAGCTTTGTGTTAAACAAAAGCATCACCTTGGAGGTGCATGTTATAACGGATGTATTGTTGGAATACGAAGAGAAGTTAAGCAAACACGAAGTCGTTATTAAGGAAAAGCAATACCAATTGGATAAGTTGCAGGCCGAAATAAAGGAAAAGGATAATTTTATAAACAAGCAGCTGTTGGCTGACGGTAAATCCCGTATGGAGGCCAACTTTTCCTATACCGTAGAAAATGTGTTTGAATTGAAAACCAAGCACCTGTCGCCAGCTTTCTATGTGGGAAGTTTACCGTGGAAGATACTTCTGATACCCAATGATCGGGCCCTGGGCTTCCTTGTGCAGTGCAATGGAGAGGATGACTCGCCAAACTGGTCATGCAATGCAACTGTGGAGCTCTGGATAAAGAGCCACAAACCACAAATCCTGCCCTTTGCGCGGAACCGCATTAAGCATTTGTTCTGCTCCGCGGAGAACGACTATGGCTATGTGAACTTTATCAGCTGGCGGGAGTTGCATTATCCGGACAACAGCTATGTGTTAAACAAAAGCATCACCTTGGAGGTGCATGTTACAGCGAATGTACCTTTTGGCAATTCCTGAGACTCAAGGAATCATAAAGGCTTTGTCTACGCTATGGAGGTACTTTCCTCTTTTAGTATTTTAAGAAAATCGTTAGATTTGTAGGACAAATTGCTACCAGCTACCCACCCGGACAGAACCGAGCGGCAAATTCTTAGAAAATAACTATTGATGATCCTTCTTAAATAAATAGTTTTGTGTAATATTTTTCACATTTGTTGGTAAACTTGAATGAATAAACAACCCAAAAGCTATTGTCTGTGTTCCTGAAACTTCTTTTGATTGTTTTCAAATGTTGCACATTTTGTGGCGATATTTGGTCTATGTTTTGCTAATAAAGAGATTTGAGTCAAATGTAATAATGAGGAACAAATCTTGAATGCTTGTCTGATCGAATTGCATTAATATTATTAAAGATTTGATAGGTTTTAAGTCGTAAAATTTAATTTAAAAATATTGTCGGACTCCGCTGGTTGGCTGGCATATGTTATTAGTTTTATTGTAGAGCACGTGAGTCGTGACTTTGTCATCTCTAATAAAAATAGCAGTGTTGTAAAACACTCAACACGAATTGAATCACAACAATTATTGTTGTTAATTCATAGCAATGACGGAATTTCTAGCAGAAAATAATGCTTGTGGTCAGAATTTGTTAAACATTGTATCTGTGGGTAATTCCATTATAGCCGAAATACTGCGCCTCAAAGACTATGTGCCACAAATTTACCGGTAAGTGAGAACAACAACTGTAAATGTAAACATTTAACACACCTTACACTTTCCCCACCCCCGCCAGATTGGAGAACAAAACTGATAAGCAAAAATATGGCGAAATTATACTTGACTTCAGCTACTTTAAGGTGGCCGAGGCTCTGGAAAAGAAGATTGAACAGAATCAGGCAAGTGCTGATATCAAAATCAAACGAACAAATCTCTGTTTAACTACATATGTATGTATATTTTCCAGGAGCTGAGTGATTTGGATGATGAGGTGCGCTCCCATATGCCCTTAATAAATCGCTTCTACTTGGCCTTCCAAAGCATACACCATTATGCCAACGATCTGCAGCAGTATATTGAGGAGCTCAACAGTGGCTATTATATACAGCAAAGTCTGGAGACTGTACTGCAAGATGAGGAGGGCAAACAGTTGCTATGCGAATCCCTTTATTTGTATGGAGTGATTTTACTTTTATTGGACTTTCATATACCAGGCGAAGTGAGGGAACGTCTAATGGTGGCCTACTATCGTTATAGTGGAGGCGAGACCGGGGGAGAGAGCAATGTGCACGATGTCTGCCTGTTGTTAAGATCAACAGGTTATGTACAACCTGTTGAGGTATCTAAATCTTTACAAAACCCGTTGCATTTGGTGGTACCCAAATATCCCGAGTCATATTTCTCACGAATGAAATTTAATGAAAATTTTGTGGATTTGATTATAGCCCGTTTGCGTTGTGATGATATATACAATCAGCTGGCCATTTATCCCCATCCCAGCCAACGTTCCACTGCTCTTTCCACTCAGGCAGCCATGTTGTATGTGTGTCTATACTTTTCACCCAAAATGCTCCACTCTCAAACCTCTCAAATGCGAGAAATAGTGGATAAATTCTATTCCGACAATTGGCTGGTGTCCGTTTATATGGGCATCACCGTCAATCTGCTGGATGCCTGGTCAGATTTCCCAGCAGCCAGCTCAGCCATAGCTAATATAGTCACTCCCTTGAGCATCAAATCCATTTGCCACCTACACAAGGAGCAGTTGAACAAAACTCTTCAAAAATCTCAAGAGATTGTTAGAGAGGGCATCTTAAATGATAAATTTGTGTTGGAACATGCCACCAAAATTATAATTCTGATGCGTCAAACCAATGTATTATTACGCTGGCATTTCCTCCACACCACACCTGCGGAGTTCATAGTTAATCACTTGTCGGGGCATTCGAATCAAGTGCAAAATTTAATAGTAACTGAGCTACAGTTTGATCAGCTGAGAATTTATCAGTTACTGCTCAACTGCAGCCAAATGGAGTTGAGTGTAAGGGAATTGCTGAGTGAGTTATACAGGAGTCGAGAGGAACGTTGGTCGAAAAGCAAGTTGGAAACTATAGAACGACTGCGGGAGCTTAGCGAAGCCTTTAACGGTTCCCGTCCTTTAACCAAAATCGAAGGAAATCCACAACTTCAGCAATGGTTTGGACAGGTGGCCCAGAAACTGGAGAAACTGGAGTTGGCCAAACCACAAAACTCGGGAAGATTGATTATACAAGTAATGCAGGCATTGGATGAGGTCCAGGAGTATCATAATCTACATGCCAATATGTTGGTCAAGCAGCAGCTACAAGAGACGCGAGATTTACTCAACCAAATGGCTCAGGTGAGTGGGTCTTTCTTTTTATTATTCGTCTTCGTCTCTAGGAAAATCAATAATCTAGGAAATTTAACTAGATTTGTTGAACAAAATATATAGAATCAGACTTGTATGTCTCGCCTACTGAGAAAACTTCATGAAGTTTGATTCAGCGTGTAAATCCTGTCTAAGATATTGTAAATTAGAATTCCATTTTGTAATCCCTACTTAAAATGCAAAACGGACAATTTGATGCATATAATATGTACCTACCTACCACGGTTTTTTGGACATAAAATGAAACAAAAATGTTTCTTTTTATTCGGTCATTCAACAACTACAAATCATAGAACAACTGATTTGAAATGGTCTCTTTGTGCCTTCCAGCAACGCCGAGTCTCTCTGGCCACTCATCGATCGCAGTGCGCATCTCATGCATTGAGAAATTGTCCACTGCTCGGATAAGGGCGTGCTTCAAATACTCAATATTTGGGTATCGAGAAGAGCAAGCCGTAGCCTCGAGAACGGACCACAGTTTGTAGTCCAATGAATTCAGGTCTGCGCTACCAGCAAGCCAATCATCCGTAGAAATGAAGTTCGGTTCATGGTTTTTCAGCCCACGTTTGAGTGGTTTTTGCCTTGTGAGCTGGAGCGGTCTTTGCAAATAATTCGTGTTGAGAGGCTGCACAACCTTTTCCAAAACCTCGAATTGATACACTTTCACCTAAGTTTTGACTCCTTTTCACAAAAATGGAGCTTGGTGACCCCAATTTTCTCGTCAGTAAACAGATTTCGTTTAGCGCACTGGCGACGCAATGCTTTCGATTTTGTCTTGGGGTTTTTGTTTCAATGCTGTTTCACTGAGTCCCGCGAACCCCAGGCAAAATAGCAGCCCACCTCCCGCCCAACCGACCGAGGAAGAACATAAAATAATGTTAACTACGGGCTAAATAAGTTAAAATAGTAGTTTTTGAAGCAGAAATAGAAACTTCAGAGTTAATTATTCGGTAGAGTTTATTGTAATCAGCACAGAGGACACGAAACGGTTCATGCAACGCATAGTTAGTATTACAACGATTTAGTGATAGGGGGATAAAATTACGAGTCGGTCTAATAGGAACGTTGAGGTTAATTTGGCCAACCAACTCAGTTGAGTTGATTTCACCATTAATTAGTCTATGTATAAAGATAACTCCAAGCATAACTCTACGGTTAATAAGGTAGGGAAGGTTAATCAAAAGAAGTCTACTAGAGTAAGATGGTAAAAGGACCTCAGGATTCCAGCCCAGACCACGAAGAGCAAACAATAAAAACTGTTTTTGCACAGATTCAATTCTATCTTGATGGGTCGAATATTGCGGAGACCACACACAAGATCCATACTCGAGAATCGGACGGACAAGAGAAGTGTACAAAATCTTCGTCGTATAGGGATCATCAAATTCCTTCGACCAGCGCTTAATAAACCCAAGAACACTCCTGGCCCTACAAACAGTAGCAGTAACATGAGAGTCAAATTTAAGTCGGTCAAGTCAAGAATAACCCCACGATCATTTACCTCATTGGCTGAATCATTTAAGCACTCAAGTGGGACATTACCAAGCATATAAGTGAAGAATTGTGGCAAGTTCCTGTAAAATGTCATAGCCTTTCAATTGAAACTGTTAAGATTTAATAGATTATCTTTACACCTAGACTGAAATGCATCCAAGTCAGCTTGCAATTTAAAGCGGGAAACCAAATCATTATATGTTAAACATAGTTTCACATCATCGGCGTACATAACAACACGAGAGTGAGTCAAGAGTAAAAAGCAATGGACCCAAGTGACTACGTTGGGGTACCCCAGAGGTAACCTGGATTAGTTTCGAATATGAATTACAAAATATAACTTTTTGTGTTCTAGAACTTAGGTAATCAGAGATCCAACTAAGAAGGTTAGTTGGAAAACCAATTAAACTCAGTTTATGAAGCAACAAGGAGTGATTAACAGAATCAAAAGTCTTATTAAAATCAGTTTAAATGTCGTCAGTTTGCATCTTACCAAAGAACCCTTTGATCACTAATGATGTAAGCTCTAATAAGTTAGTGGTAGTAGATCGACGCTTCACAAATTCATGTTGATAGGGTGAAATAATGGAACTACATAAATGTTGCAGTTGAGATGTCATAATTCTCTCAAAAGCTTTTGGAATTGCAGACAACTTGGAAATACCTCTATAATTCTCAACATCCAACTTATTACCTTTTTTATGGAGAGGAATGATAAAAGATTCCTTCCACAACACAGGGAAAGAGAGGATGACTCAAGAGACAATTCGAATAATTTATGAATAGGCTTACAAAGTGCATCAGCACAAAACCTAAGTACACAAGCAGGTACTCCATCGGGACCCGGTGCATACACAGGTTTAACAGAGCTAAGATCGCAAAGGAGAGAGCTTTCAGTGATTACAGGGCTAACAAGAAAGAAAGTCGGTCAAGCCCGACTATAACATACTCTGTACCCTTACACTCGCATTTGCTCAGGAGTCAAACGGCCAGTTAACACCCCGCGCACAACGCGGTGCGCTCTCTAAGTTTCTCTCTCTCTCTCTCTTTCTCTCTCGCACTAAGATTGCCTGTGTTGAACGGTTAGGGTATGTTGCTGTGGTTATTGGTAGGGGGGTGGGTGGGGTTAAGTGGCCGTTTTTTGCCCATAACTTGAGTATCGTTCATCCGATCTTTATCATTCCTTCAGCAAATCGATAAATAATTTTGTTTACAAGGTATCTTTAGAAGAAACGAACGATCTATCTCCAAAACTGTAGGAGATATGACGTTTTTTCCAAATTGCGGGGGCGGGAGGGGGCGTGGCAAAAATTGAAAATAAACTTGATCTGCCTGCAAGTATAAGAAATATATGTCCCATACATGTCAAACCTCTATCTCTTACCATCTCTGAGATCTCTTCGTTCATACGGACGGACGGACGGACGGACAGACGGACATGGCTATATCGACTCGGCTGTTGATGCTGATCAAGAATATATATACTTTATAGGGTCGGAAACGATTCCTTCTCCCTGTTACATACTTTTGCACAAACTTAATATACTCTATGTACCTTCGGTACAGAGTATAAAAATACAATTAGACCCATTCAACTGATAGGGGTATGGTTGATTCGCAAAGAATCTAGAAAACGAGTAGGTTGACGTAAAAAACTCGGCAAACAGATCGGCTATGGCCTGATCAGTGTTTGCTTTCGCATTACCATACCGCACAGAAGAGGGCATAGTGGAAGATTTGCGTTTAGAGTTAACAAACGTATAAAACTGCTTAGGATTGTGCGAGAATTGAAGTCTGCAACGGTTAAGATAGTCTTTATAACATTGTGCGTTCAGCACATTAAATCTAGAACGAGCATCCACATAACGGGACAAATCAGATGATTTTTTCGAATTCTTATACTTTTTGAAATACCTTGACTTCTTGTTTTTCAAATTTATTAGTTCTCTTGTGAACCAAGGCTGCCTATTAGGACAGCGAGGGAGCTCAAGTGGAACACAAACATCCAAAAGCGAGTACAAGGTATCATAAAAAAGTTGTATGGCAACATCAATATCTGTACAAGTGAGTACAATTGAGACCAATCGGTTTCAAAAATTAAATCATTAAGTTTTAAAAAATCTATTTTTTGAAAACAACGGGTTTTAGCCGTCGAGTTTTCAAAAGCAGAGCACACCCGAGAGGGCAATTCCATGGTAATTTCCAATGTAGGATGAAAGTGGTCCTCAGGAAGAACCAACGGGTCAATTCTAGATGCAACATTTTGGTGGGGGATCCAACAAAAAAATTAAATCAAGAGGATAGGATTAACTTGTGGCAAAGACAACTCATATAGGCCATCGATAAAATCATGGGACTTCGAAGATAAATGCGCGTTTGATTCATTGTTCGTGGACCACATAACTTCAGGCAAGTTAAAGTCTCCAAGAATAATTAATAGGTCACTGTTTGATAATAACAGAGAGATCGACTCAATGGCAGAGAGGTGAGAGGAGTAAATTGAGGTATCGGAATGTGGAGGAATATAGGAACAAGTAATAGATACGGAAAAAGTTATTTTAACACTTATAAATTCGATGTCATGGGGAATTAAAGAATGTGTCAACTCCGACGAAAGGCCGGAATCCACAGCAATTAAAACCCCACCCCCAACGCGGGAAGAGCGATCGCATCTATAAGTGGTATATTAAGTGGAAAAAAGTGTTGAATCAGAGATGTCAGATTTTAACCACGTCTCGGTGAAAACTCGAACATGAAAATCGAAAGATATACTGTCTACAAGGAGTTTAGCTAATTTGGAATTAAGACCACGTACAATTTGATTGATTTAACATTAATGCCCCGAAAAGTATACTTTGGTAAAGTTTGGTGCGAAATTTAAATATAGTTTCTCAGATAATCACATAAATGTTTACATATTTGTTTGACAATTTTGGACTAAGATTATTCCTGTTCGAGTGCTGTTACCCGATAGGGCAACAAATTATTCAGAGGTACATATGTTTCCCTAAAGCATTGCCTAACCAGCGATTTAGTTGAACCACCACCTCAGTTCAGCCGTTTGGAGCTAATGTTACTCTTATTTCTTTCTCAGCTCATCAATCTCAAGCAGGACCTAGAGATACAAATTCAAATGATTTGCGATTTTAGCTATGCTTGGCATCTGCTTCAGCGGGATTACACGTTTCACATGCAGGAGCATATTAAACGTCAACCCAGAGCCGTTATAGGGATACGTGCCATTTTCCTTAAGCTAGCCAGCACCTTGGAGGTGCCTCTGATGCGTATAAATCAAGCCAAAAGTGAGGATCTTATCTCTGTATCCAACTATTATAGCACAGAATTGGCTAATTTTTTGCGTCGCGTCTTGCAAATTGTGCCGGAGACCATGTTTAGCATTTTGGCCCGTATTATACAGCTACTGACGAATGTCATCAAAGAATTTCCCACACGTCTGGAGAAGGAGAAGCTAAGGGAGTATGCTCAGTTCGAGGAGCGTGCCAGAGTGGCTCAATTGACCAATTCCATAGCTGTATTCACCAAGGGCATACTCATGATGAAGAAGACTTTGGTGGGTGTCATCGAATTGGATCCCAAACAGTTGCTGGAAGATGGCATACGCAAAGAGCTGGTTAATCATTTGGCTAATGCCTACAATTTGGGTTTGATTTTTACACCAGAAAAGGGTAAAACTTCGGTGCAGCTTTTACAAGCCAAGCTACAAAATCTGGCCAAGACCATCGAGGGTTATAGAAGATCATTTGAGTACATAGAGGATTACCTGAGGGTTCAGGGTTTGCGCATATTGTTGGAGGAATCGCAACGTATCATCAGCTATAATGTGGAGAAGGAATGTAATGCTTTTCGGCGACAAAAGATACAAGAATGGCAGTCACCCTATCAATCCTTAACCATTCCCATACCCAATTTTCCCGCTCTGCAGGGAGATGTGTCGAAATCCAATAATTTTATAGGACGTTTGGCTCATGAGCTGCTGCGCTGCACACAACCAAGTCAAACCATTTACTTGGATTTAAAATGTACTTGGTATGAGAAGAAAGCTCCTCATACAGAAATTTTTAATGGTTCCCAATTTTTTGCACTGTTACGTGAGGCCTTAAATCCGGCTGGCATGGTGGGTTTGGAGCGACTGTATGCTCACATGTTGGCCGATGAATTGAAACGTAATTTGGATAAGCTGCAAAAAAATTTGACTCAAGATCGCATGTGGTGTGAGGCCTTAACTAGTCTAACCAAAGAACTGGAATCCCGTGAGTTTCCCGGTGAAATTGCCAAACAACCATTAAAGTATTATCAAGGTTATACCCAGAAATGGCTAAAAGTGTGGCCCACCATATTGGATTGGGTGTTGGGTTTGGGTCAGAAGCAACTTTTGCGTCAACAAATTGCAGGCGAGTTAAGTTTTAGCAGCAAATGTGATGCCAAATTGCTGGAGAACACCACGGATACGCTTAATAAGTAAGTAACAAAAACCACACAGAAAAAAAAAGTATATTTGTTGATGATCCATTTGATGATTTCGGTATCCATTTTGGACTAAAGAGATATTAAAATCCATTTAATGTTAAATTGATCTGAGATTTTCATCCAATGGATATGAAAAATGCAAAAAGTATACCAAATGGATCTTTTTTTTCTGTTTTAACCCAAACATGATCTTGCTTATTATATGCTTATGCCTTTTTTTTTAGAGCTTTGCTACTGGAGCTTGCCTCTGATCAGAAGTTGTGCAATGAACAGGGCGTGGGCATGCTTACCGAACTGCAGGATATTCTACTCTTTACGGGCAACTATGAGCCTTTGGAGCAGGTCTTTCTCATTACCAAAAACACACACAATGTATCCCTGTTTCTGTTTCTCTTCACCATTGCCCATGTGGGTCGTTTGCAGCATTCCATGCATACAGATTGCCTGGTACCCAGAATAGCCAAAGATGTGATTGATTGTGTACCTTTCGTTTTGGGTCTTTTGACCATACTTCAGCAGTTTCATAGGAATATTAAAATGTTATACATTTCCTACCTCAGTCAGTATGTGGTGACCGTGGCTGAGGTTCAACTGAGGTGAGAAATATTTTAACAAATTATGACAACTTTCTACATAACTTTCTTCTTACTTGCAGCGAGCAAAAGTTACTGGGCCCCGAGGTGGTCACCTTGTTACACTTTTTGCAGACTTTTATACGCTCCGCTCGGCTACCGCTTAGCGTTTTGGAGCAACGCATACCAAACATTATACTTAGCGAATTTGAGTATCTGGCCACGCCCCTCAAGTAAATTATTTTAAGCCACACATAAAACTTTAATAAATTCGAAACGTAACAAGAAAAATGCCTCGCTGAGTTGCAACTGGTGTGTTACAAACAAGGAGGAGCCGGAGGAGAAGCGGATGAGCCAACAATCCATAATTGATTTATGTAATAACAGTGGGTGCCTGACGACCCGTAAACTTGGGCAGCTGTGAGATTTCCAATGCAATATCAATCAGTGGCTTCAACATGACGCTGGCCTGGCCCAAAACATTCTCCTTTTCATACGAATCGATGTACAAGCTGTAAGTAAAAGAAAGAAGAGAATGATTTATGAGTTAACTTACTATATTATAATCTGTATTCGAAGAGTCGCTTGGGTCCTATGAATTGTGTGGATAAGGTATGCGAAATAAGTCACCTTACAATCATAAAATCCTTGATAAATACTAAAGCTGGAAATATATTCAAATATTTTTGTTTTTTCTTTCAACTTAACGAAGTAACAATTCAATTCCAATTTTTAAAAGATTTAATGAAATCATAATAATTTAAAAAAAAAATAAAGTACGAAATAAGTGAACTGATAATTTCTGAATATTACGATTTTAATAAGGTTTAGTCACCGTGATTTTTTTAATACACCTAAAAATGTCCTCCATTACTGTTAACAACCTTCAATACACGTCCTAGCATTGAATTAACCAATTTTCGAAACATTGATGCATCCAATATAGCCCAATCTACGATAATTGACTTTATAAGTTCTTTTACCTTGTTAACTTTCCTCCCATACATGTAGTTTTTGTTGGAAATTATCTCGCAAAATTTTTCAGTGGAATTAAGATCTGGACCTTTTGCTGCCACATCAAAATCGCTATTTGTTTTTCTTAAGAAAATAGTTGAGTGCGTTTTGAAACGTAGTACGCAGCATTGTCCTGTTGGAATGTCCAAGAATCTCTGAAATATTCTTGTCCATAATTACAAAAACTTCTACAAATAATTCGGCATACCTTTCAGAGATCATTTTATGTGTTACAAATCATATTGAACTAGTTCCAGCAAAGCTAAATGCAGCTCACACCATTAGCGAACCTCCTTAAAAATTGTGTGACACTCTTACTTGTTTTGGCGTCCGTATTTTCCGATAATAATATTGATACCCATCTTGGCCATCTAAATTAAACTTTTTTCATTACTAAAGATAATACTTTGCCACTCTAAGTCCTTACACTTATGCATCTCAGCAAAGTGTTTAAAATATCTTCTCGCCATTTCGGAAGCGATTTCCTGTAGAGGCATCCCCATTTCGCGATATGGCGATATTTTAGCTCGCTCTTCATTAGAGAGGTATTGGCTTTGAAACATTCCTGCAAAATTGAAGATAATTTTAGATTCAAATCTACAGATTATGAATCAAACCTCACTTTTTGATTGGCTATAACTTATGGCGAAAAATCTCGATTAAATTTACGCATGTATGCACGTGTACGAAGACAAAAACTGAGAATGTAAGCTCAATTATTTCGTTCTGTAATGCGAGGCGCATGAGCTTTTTAATAAAAATAACGACACCTTATAGAGTCTTGTGCTTAACATTGTTATTGCAAGCATGGAAATTGTCTTAGAGTATACTAAGCAAAAAAAAGAAATTGAAAAAATGATTAGCAAAGCTCTGGCAGCAGATCATAAGATTTATAAGGTGACTTATTTCGCATACCTTATGTTTCATTCACAGAATTCTTTAAATTGTAATGAAAAAGTTTAAAAAAAAGTTTGAAAAGGCTAAGAATCGCTTTCGGAACCAGTTTTGAAACTGGAAAATATCTTATTTCCATAAGAAAAATTTTCCAGTTTATAACTCAAATAATTTATAAACCAATTTCGAGTCAGTTTACTGTGGTTTGGAACTGGTATTTAACCAGTGGAATGCCTAACTCATACTACAACCTACAAAATTCACAGCTTACAAAATTTTTGAAATTAACTGTGAACCAGGAATGCAAACTGGTTCAGAACCGAAACGAACCGGCTGATAGACCCAACCGCAAACCGAGTCGGAATCCTTTAGAAAATGCTGAACCGAAATCCACTACTTTCAGGCAAAGATCATTAGCGATGCCGTATTGATATAGCTTTAAAGGATGGGATTACATGTTTGTACATTTCCTGCAATTGATCACAAATCACTTATTATCTACCGGCTAGGTTCAGTTTTTTTGGGCCCTTCGAACCGGACCATGAATTGAACCTTCTAAGTTTATAATCTCCCGTATGTAAAAAGGGTAGAGGGTATATTAAAATTGTCGAGATGTTTGTAACGCATAGAAGGAAGCACCTCCAACTACATAAAGTATATATATTCTTGATAAGCATGACGAGCTGAGTTGATACAGCCATGTCCGTCTGTCCGTCTGTTTCAATGCTATCTCCTCCGTCAGCTTTAAAGCTAACGGATGACTATATCATATAGCTGCCATAGGAACCATCGGTCGAAAAAGTAGTTTTAGTTAAAACAACTTTTTTGTCTTCAACGCTAATGTGCCCAAACCTCGTAAGTCTAAGTTTTCTATGCTTTTACATAATTCCACAAAGTTTTATGAAAATCGGACAACTATATAGTATAGCTGTCATACAAAAGATATGTCTGAAAAAAAGTCTTAGTAGGAAAAACTTTTTTGTTTTCAATGCTATTGATCCCTAACTTGTTACTGATCTGCATTTTATATGCTACCACACGATTTTGCCAATTTTGATCCAAATTGAATGACTATAGAATATAGCTGTCATAGGAACCATCGGTCGAAAAAGTAGTTTTAGTTTGAAAAACTTTTTTGTCTTCAACGCAAACATCCCCAATCCTTGTATTTCTAAGTTTTCTATGCTTTTACATAATTCCACCAAGTTTTATGAAAATCGGACAACTATATAGTATAGCTGCAATACAAAAGATATGTCCGAGAATAAGTCAAAGTAGGAAAAACTTTTTTGTTTTCAATGCTATCACTCCCAAACTAATCAATATTATATGCTACTGCACAATTCTACCAAGTTTGATTAAAATCGGATGACTATAGCATATAGCTGCCTTAGGAACGATCTGTTGAAAAAGTAGTTCTAGTGAGAAAAACTTTTTTGTTTTCAATAGTAGCGTCTTTATACCTTCTAGTTGTGAATATTATCAGTTTCCACACAATTTTGGGAAGTTCGGTCAAAATCGGATGAATATAGCGTATAGCTGCCATATAACAAACTGGCAAGCAAATGCTCAAAGTAGTGGCGATTCGATTCCTATGAAAAGGAGAATGTTTTGGGCCAGGCCAGCGTCATGTTGAAGCCACTGATTGATATTGCATTGGAAATCTCACAACTGCCCAAGTTTACGGGTCGTCAGGCACCCACTGTTATTACATATATAAACTTCGGTCGAGCCGAAGTTTAGCTTTCCTCTATTTTTTCTTTTAAAACCGCAACTACTGACTGTTTTTAAGTCAAATGTAGCAATTAAAATAGACCGCTACAACTTCGTAGAATAGTTCTCAAATATTACTAAGGCGGTCGGTGCAACACTACCCAACAATTACAGTGTATTCCCTATATTTTTTTGCAGTTTCTAGGCTTTATTTTGAAAAATGGTTGCACAATTCTAAATTACAGATACTGCCCATTGCGAGTTTCAAATTCCCATTTTCTGACAATAAGATTTTACGTTAATAAAAAATAATGAATTAGATTTATCTCAGAATTTAATTTTTCCAACATTAAAAAAAGGTAGTACTTATATAGAAATAAAAATCCGGGTACCGTATCGAAACCGAAACCCGAAATTAATTGAAAAACGAAATAGAACCTTTAACCGAAACTTTCATTTCGGGACGTACCGGAACCGGCACCGAAACCGAACGAAATTCGTTTCGGGATTAAGCCCTGCTTACACCATATTACCAACCCCAGTTCATAGATGAAGGAATTTCTGAGATATGCTTCTAAATAGGGATGCCGGATTATCGATATCGAATATTTTTATACCCGTTACTGGTAGAGTAAAAAGGGTATACTACAAGTGGTAAATGAATGTAACAGGCAGAAGAAACATTTCCGACCATATACCAGCATCAACAGTCGAGTCGATATAGCCCTGTTCGCCCGTCCCTCTGTCTGTATGAACACCTAGATCTCAGAGACTAGAAGAGTAGACTTCTATTGTCTGCACGCAGATCGTTCGCCACGCCGACTTTATCTTACGGTCTTGTTCAAATATATTTTTGTTGGTTTCGGCCACAATAAAGGAGGTTTCCTAAGGTCATTCTCTTGTATCTACTCTACATATAATACAGTTCGTCCTGATTCACTGATTCACTGACTGACTGATTCACTGATTGGCAATCAACGCAGAGCGCAAACGGTAAGAGATAGAAGGCTGAAATTTGGACAGGAGTTTCCATTAGTGGTGAAAGTGAGTATTAAGACGGGGTTTTGGAAAATTCTAACCGGAAAAGCCGGAAAAGCGTCGGAAAGTTGTATGGGAAAATTTTTTTTTTCATCCGATTGACATGAAATTTGGTTTGTAAGCGTAGTACGCGAAATAATTCGACACGTATTTTCCCGATTTTGGAAAATCCGCCCAGGAGGAAAATGGCCGGAAAATTCTGCATGCAAAAATCTATTTTTCTTCCGATTGACTTGAAACTCGGTTTGTAAGGATAGAATACGGCATAATTTGAAATGTGATATTCCAATGTCAGAAAATCCGCCCCCAGGCGTGAAAATTTTCGGCAAATTCTGTAGGAAAAAAATTATTTTTTATCCGATTGGCTTGATACTCGCTTTGTAAGGATCGAGTACGGAATAATTTGAAATGTGATATTCCAATGTCAGAAAATCCGCCCCCAGGCGTGAAAATTTTCGGAAAATTCTGCATGCAAAATCTATATTCATCCAATTGGATTGAAACTCGCTTTGTAAGGATAGAATACGAAATATAGTGAAATGGGACGATAACGATAGCGAAAACGATAGCGATAACGATAACGATTCACTATACTGATGGCGACGCAGCGAAGCGCGACGGGTTATATGCTAGTATTACATATATTACTGATATTACTAATATCTAATAGAATGCCCTCTGGAAAACTCCCTGTTTTTGGCCGAAGACAACAAAAGTATCCATCAAATATATCATCAAAAGTTATTCGATAATGATATTCCGGCATGCCTTTTCTAAAACACCACCACATGGCCTATCTCCTCCTGTTCGACATGAATACAATACAGGAAGGAAAACCAACGGCCAAAGAGTGATAAAGTTAGCTTTTTGAAGTCGGCTCACTTAATGTGAGTTTGACTTATTTCTTCCCATACGAGGTCTTCGATTTCCAACGCAAGAATAGGCTGTTGAAACCTTAAATAATCTCGTTTTAGAGTTATCACTTTCTGAATGGAAAAACAATAGATAGAGTGACCGTACAACAAAAGTTCTGCTTGAGATTGGGTAAAAAAAAAAATGTTGTTGCCATTCGCCCCAACTGGTTACACTAAAAGTAGCAAACTATATTAATTTACTCACCGCACAGTGGCTCCAGAGCTGCCTGTCCCACTCAAACGCATCACAATACGACTGCCATCATCAAAAACAATCCTTAGTCCCTGTTTGGTAGCCACCGACTTGTCCACGGGATCTGTATAACTAAAGTTATCGGCCTCCTTCACTTTGTAACTTTTGCCGCCACTTGAAAAGCTTTTGCCCACAAATTCCGCTGCCGTTATATTCTTCTCCATCGTTGACATCATCTCATTGCAGGGATCCAGTTCGCATTCCTCATAATCGTAGCGAGTGAAATAGTTGCGTCCATAGACGGACCAATGTTGCTTCAATATATCCTCAATACTCTTGCCCGTGTGCTGCATAACCGAAATCCAGGCCAACACCGCCCAGATGCCATCCTTTTCGCGTATGTGATTGGAACCGGTGCCAAAGCTCTCCTCACCGCACAGGCACAAACGACCCGCATCCATGAGATTACCAAAGTATTTCCATCCGGTGGGCACTTCAAATACTTCCTTGCCCAGTTTCTTACCCACCAAATCCACCGCTGAGGCAGTGGGCATACTTCTGGCAAAACCTTGGACTCCATTCTTTTGGAAATAGGGAATAGCCTCCAGATAGTGGGCAATTACTGCCAATGAGTCACTGGGAGTGACAAAGAAGGCTTTGCTGCCAATGATCATGTTTCGATCGCCATCGCCATCAAATGCAGCACCAATATCATAATCCCCCTTGGCCACAGTCTCCACCAAATCCTTGGCATAGGTCAAATTTGGATCAGGATGTAGACCACCAAAATCGGGCAGTGGTGTGGTATGTACCACTGAAGATTCACTGGCTCCCAGACGATTTAAAAAGATTTCCCTCACATAGGAGCCGGTTACGCCGTTCATGGCATCGATTCTCATCTTGAGAGGCTTGCCATTGTTGCTCTTGCCACTGACAAAGTCCTTGAGTTTGACAAAATCAAAGATTTCCTCCATATGATGCACATAATTGGCCACTGAATCGATGACTTGCACCACAAATTTCTTGCCACCAATCTCATAGCTGCTCTCGCCCACCTTTGAAATGTCAATTTGCAAATTGCGGACCAATTTATAATCCTTAATCTCCGTGGAAAGTTTATAAATGTTGTTGGTAAAAGCATCGGGAGCAGGTCCACCATTCTCACAGTTGAATTTAATGCCAAAATCATTTTCAGGACCACCAGGATTGTGGGAAGCAGTCAGCACGATGCCACCTTAAAAAATAAAAACGGGGAAAATTAATTATGACCTGTATAACCTTTAGCATCATTAGACGACAAATGCAAGCGCATATGTGTTATCTGAGGATTATCAGTTAAGCTATGTCAGATTAAACAACAAAACAGGGGAAACTGATAGTGGGTGGATTTGATAATAGTTTTTGAATTGTCAAACAGATTTCGTCAAGTTATTTTGAAAACAGCTATACAGATTACCCGCTATCTTTCTATATGAATTGTGTGTGTTCCGGGATCCTCCTGAAAACCTTAAGGGACTCTCAACACCTTTAACAAAAATTAATGCTTTCCTATGGAGGCGGAATCGGTACAAAAAATGAACCAAAAATGAAATCTCAGCCCGCACCCATCTTTAGACTAGAAAATGAAAAATTTGTTTAACTTTATTTTACAGGTCCCAGCACACTTATTTAAGGATTTTTTTTTTAAATTTTCTCATAGCAAACATTCACTGTAGTTTACTTACCCAAAGCCTTGTTATGGCGAATTAAGCTGGACACCGCCGGAGTGGAGAGTATACCATTTTGACCCACCAATAACTTGGACACTCCATTGGCTGCCGAAATTCGAACAATCAGTTCCGCTGCCTCCTTGCAATAATAACGACCATCACCACCCACTACCAAAGTGGAGCCAGCCAATGCCGGGCCATTGGCATCCAAAATGCATTGCACAAAATTCTCCGTATAATTTGGCTGAATGAACACCTTTACCTATACGAAATCAAAAACAAAAAAAAATTGAGCATCAAAATTTCGTACAAAATTTCTTTTAAATACAAAACCTTTTTGCGTAATCCGCTAGTGCCAGGCTTTTGACCCTCATAGGGCTTGGTCTGCACCGTTTCCACGCTGAGAGACATGACTGACTTGTGGTTGTGGGACTGGAGTTTTCCGGCTGCTGGTAAAATTTCAACTGTTTGCGTTGAGAATGAAAATTGAGTGTCAAGACACAGGCCAAGCGAATTGTCTCACTGATAACAGAAAATGTTAATGGGTTCGGCTGCATGGGCCGTGATAAGCGCTATCTTAGCTACGTGTGGGCTGGAAACTTGTTGCATGCAAAGGGGGTGTGTTAGGTGTGTCAGGCAGGGTCAGCAAATTTGTTATCAAACGGAAAATAACTAGAAATTTATGAGTAAATCTTGATTAATTAGAAGTTTTAATCAAATGGCTAAACGAACTAATATAACGGTTCCGTCAAGTGTAGGGTGCAAGGGCATTCAAGGGCATTTGACTAGAGTAGCGATGCCGGCAAATACATGTAACGAATATTCAGATAGTAAATACCTACACATACACATACATAAAATAATAATAGTATTTAAACAAGTGACAGCCAAAAAGCAAACAAAAGCAAGGAAACAAAATTGTTTAGTTTGTAAAATTTGTTTACATTTGTTTATATCGCTATCACTTACATTAGCAGAGCTCTGTTAATTAAAATTATGCAGTTCTGAACTAGTTCGGCGGAGTTAAGCTTTGAGTTAGAGAGGAGCAAACAGCTTCTTATGGATATTTGACAACGTCACGATATTAATTTAATTTTTTAAATTAAAATTAAATAAATGTACCGTCGAATGTACTGTACGAATGTAAACAGGAGTTTTGCGATTATAATAAACAAGCTAAAGATAAAGATTTGCTAAATATTCGCCAACGTGCAAAGCAACGAGATAAATACTTTTAGCAAGCCTGTTTCACTCCCACCCATCAGCCATGATATGGTGCAACTGCGACAGAGCAAGACAGGGCGAGGATCGAACTTGAGCGACGTAGCAGCGCAGCAAACAGAGAAAAGGGACTGCGCAAAGTTACTTTCTACACTTCTCTCAACTGTGTCGTTACCGATAGCCACAAACTGAGCTTGAGATGACTAATTTTTCGCTCGGTCTCCGACTTGGTTTCCGTTGTTTATTCAGAGAAAATCTAGTAAGCAAAATTATTTCCAAGGATTTTTTTTTTAAGTTTATGCCAAAATTTTATCAATTACGGCCAGTATGCAATGTGAGCAATTTCGAAATGTGTCACAAATGGTCACAGAAAATAGAGTCACAGTGCACTATGGGGAAAATCAGTTTTTTTTTATTCATTTTCTTTATTTTCAGCATTTTCTTCATTTTCCAGCTTAAAGTTTTCAAGTTTCAGTTTCATCTCGGATAGCACAATACTGCTCCTTGGTCAATCCTTGATCCAAAATTAACGCCAATGCTTCATCTTTGGACGCACTTAAAGGCTGATCAATGGGCTTTGTCAATCCTTCCCTGACTTGCTTGGCTTTTTCCGGGGTACGTGCAAGTATTTGAAGAACTGCAGCAATATCATGTAGTCCTTGTTTCCGGGCAGCTGCGATTGTTGCATGAACTAGCAAGAAAACATCATCACCTTGGAATTTGGATAGTTCCGTTGCTTGCAGTCTTTGAGCCCTTTCGCCTTTCGATTCAAATGGAAGAAGCGGCCGTCCAACCGGTCTATTACTTTTTTTTAAAGGCAAAGTTGTAGTACCGTTTATCCATTGCGAATGTCTTCTTTCAAAGTTCTTATAAGTGCTATTACATTTAAGCCAATTATAATGCAAATGGTTGCAAAATTGGTGGCTTTTTACTTTTAAAATATTTTTATCAACATTATTGCACGCATGCAGTTCAAAATATCTTTGAATTGCCTTCTCTCGTTCGTGCCGGCCCCCACACAGCCAACAAATCGACGTTGGAAAAAATGAGGTTACCTAATAAAAATGTAAATGGCGCCAAAAGAGGGGAATATCGGAAATTAAGACAAATACATGTTAACTCAGAATTGACAACGCTACAACAAAAACCTGGACTAACACATAAACAATTCTAAACTCTTTTACATAATCCTTTCCAAAGTTGAAATTTGTTAATAAAAATCCAGCTTTAGAAGTGCTTATAAAAGACAAAATATTAGTATACACACGCACAATTTGAACGATTTTTTATATTAAACACACTGTGCAAACCTGCGAAATCAGTGTTCATGACTTGATTTTCTTCTAATTGTGTTGCTATCACAAAATATTAAAAACAAAACTCAATGCAAAAATTTACAAAACTTAGCCGCACGTGCTTTCGATAGCAACAGCTGACTTAACAGCTGTCATTCTCACATGGGACTGTTAAATTTAACATTTTGAGTTTGGGGCATAACAGTCTGAGGTTTTCTTAATGCGTTAACAGCAAATTTGTGCTAATTAGAAAACTTTTAAAAAACATGCAAATGCCAGATAAAGTGGTCATTTTCCCCATAGTGCAGTGTGAAGCAGTGAACAGCCATGATTACTTCTTGGCTTAGTGCGACTCCCGCTTTTGTAAGACCATGTCTGCCATCTCATTTCCATCAATGCCCCGCTGGCGGGGAGTCTAGTAAATTGGCACCTTTCTGCAGGTGCTGCGAGAATCTAGTGTGCTTTCCTGTCAGTCGTATTACTGAGAAAAAGAGCCAGTGCATTAGACTTGGTGATAGGCCACAAGAGCTGCTCTTCATCTTCTGGGAGTGTTAGAGAGCGTTGGTAGCCTTTTTCAGCTTGGTTCTTGCTTAAGACATAATTTCTACATCAATCGACATAAAGCAGAGATGGGCGCGTCGCGACGTTCACAATGAACACGAAGACAGCGCTGCCTCGTGTGCATTGTGAACGTCGCGACTCGCCCATCTCTGACATAAAGTAAGTAACAAAATGGAAGCACCAAACACACGATCATTAATAATGATTCATTATCTATAGACTATAGAGTAGTTTTTATAGTGATTGGATAAATTATACCAGCGATATCAGTTTTAAAGCTTACATATTGTGATATAACAGCAGCAATTTGCAAAAAGTCTTCTTGGCAAAGGCTATTAACTACATATTTCTCCCTTTAATTAACCGGTACTTTAAAGTAGGGCAGGGCCAACCTTAACTTAAGTTCATGTTACTTCATTATCGGCCCTGTTCCGAATTCCGAGTCTGTTTCCGTGCAAACGTTGATTTTTCTTATTTATAATTTACAAATTGATATAAAAGGTGCGAAAAATATCTGTGGCTACTAGATCAGGTCGTCTCTTTTTGACGAATTGATTCCACTTGACATTGAGCAATCGGTTTCAACTGCTTAAGCAATTCCGATTTTCCTCAAACCGGATCTAGTAACCATAGATATGATTATCAACTTCCATGTAACATTGTTCAAATGGAATTCCACTTGCAAACGTTTACACGAAACCCGACTCGGAATTCGGAACAGGGCCGTATATATTTTATTTACTTTCGGAACCATTCAATGGAACTAGTTAAATTGAACTACACTGCACACCTCTTAAATCACTTAACAGTGGTTATCGCTGTAAGCTCTTTGTTATCGATACTGTTGCTATCGACAACCGTTGTGACGTGGAAACGACCGAACACGAGCACAAGCCGATTCAATTCAACCGCACCTGGTCACACTGGGTCTTTTTGCTGCAGGTACTTCAGCTTTTCGTGTTAGTTTTATAGTAATACTCGTTAAACAAATAACTAAAATTCAAGTAAGTGCTGGCAAAATAAAGTTAATATAATTAACCAACTTTTCAAAACAATTGAATGTTATATTTAAGTTAACAACTTACTGAAAATCAGTAAAGAATCGGGAACCTTGCTGCCTGCCTGCTGACACCGGGCCCTTCCACGTCAACAAAAAAGCAAAAAGTGAAATCTAATTAATATTTTACCATTTTTCAGCCATGTTTAAGCATTTACTAGCACTGTGTGCCCTTTTGGCAGTTTTCAATGTGTGCCTCTCCGAGGATGAGACCCGTGCCCGCCTTCTGGTGTCCAAGCAGATCCTCAACAAATATTTGGTAGAGAAGAGTGATCTTTTGGTGCGTTACACCATCTTCAATGTGGGCAATGGTGCCGCCACCAATGTGCAATTGGTGGACAATGGCTTCCATCCCGAGGCATTTGAGGTGGTGGGTGGTCAGCCCTCTGCTACAGTAGAGAGAATCGCACCACAGACCAATTTCACTCACGTGTTGGTCGTGCGTCCCAAGGCTTTTGGTTATTTCAATTTCACCGCCGCCGAGGTATCCTATAAGCCAGTGGAGGAGGCCGAGACTGTAAGTGTTTAAACTTAAAATTTGAAGAAATTTAGAATTATAACCATTTTTTGTTCATTTCTTAGCTCCAATTGGCCATCAGTTCGGAACCTGGTGAGGGCGGCATTGTTAATCTGAATGAGTACAACAAACGTTTCTCCTCCCACTTCTTTGACTGGGTGGCCTTTGCCATCATGACCCTTCCCTCGCTGGCCATTCCCTTGGCCCTGTGGCATCAGTCCAAGAGCAAATACGAACGCTCAGGCAAGAACAAGAAGCACTAAAAAGAGAACCCCCTACACACATTCTAAGAGATTTTCCACTCACTTCATACCCAATTTTTTCACATTGTCGTTAAATCGTTTTAGATTTGATTAAATAAGCCAGCAATTTGTAAAATTTAAGCTGTAGACTGGTTTTGTTTAAATAAATTAAAATCAAATTTAATTCCATTTAGGATAACAAATATTTACGACCAAAAATCTCCGCTTTCTTCTCAAACATGGGCGACTTGATGGGCGTGTTGATTCTATAGAAGGCATTCATGGAATGTTTAATGTACGTCTCGTACATTTCATTAAAGAAATTCTTAATGCCCTCATCATTCTTATTGTCATGGACTATGATGAAGCGTATTTGGCTGGCCGAAATGAAGGCGGAGACAAACCATTGATTGAAACGATCAATGGACTTGAGTTGCATACTGGCAGTTTTCCATTTGTGCTCATCAACCAGATCCAGGGCGGCATGTGCTATAAATTGACTCAAATGGCGATGGTCCTCTTTCTGTTTGGGGTGGAGAAGGAAAGTTGCAGGTGAAAACTAGACACAGATGAGAGGTCCAGGATGTACTCACGCGCAGCTCTTTGTTTACGGTGCTGAATTCCTTCTCGTAAATGGGATTGTCATTGTGACCCACAATAACAAAGTAAAATGTGGACATGCTGCGCTACCCGTTTAAAGGAAATGGGAAATAGCCAGGGCTTAAAGTTGATTCGTTATGCTGTTAATTTAATAAAAAATTAAAAATATCTTTGCAATTGTTAAATGGTACCAAAATACCAATAATAAGCGAACGGTACTACTAATGCCAAATACAACAGAACGGTACTACTTACCAGTGTTGCCAACTTTTGAATTTTAAAAAAGGCTCTTTTCAGCGGGAAACAAAGCAAAAAAAGGCTGCATTTTTTGAAACAAACTAGCTTAAAACAAACGCATGGTTTTTGAATTTTTTTATCAAAGATGGTTATAGTCTAGTACAAGGGACTACTTTAAAAAAATTACAAAAAAATTTCCTTCGATGGACCGCGAGTTACAAAGAAATAGTTTCTTTTTTGAAACGAATTTTGAAATATTTAGCTTATGTATAAAATATAAAAACTCCTTGGCTAAAAGAACTTGTTCGATGGACCGCGAATTTTGAACAATTATACTGCAAATAAAGTTGCGTCGGTCATCAACGGATTATTTTTAAATCTTTATCTTTAAATCAAAATTAAAAAAAAAGGTTTAAAATAAAGGGCAGACTGAGTGTTCACTCCCACACACAAAGCAGAATGTCTCTGCAGGCTTGCAGAAAAAAGAGCAATATTTCGAATATTCATACCAATTAAGATTCCACATGTAATTCCTGAAACACAGACCGCATAAATAATCGAAAGATGTTTTAAGTAACAATTCAATCATATTGGCGACGCGTACACAGTTAAAAAGATGATTTTCTGACAAATTTTGAAAATATTTCAAGAAACAAAAAAAAAGCTGAGAAAAGATTTAAAAAAACAACTAAAAAAAGCAGAATTCCCGCTGCCCGCTGTTTTCAAACTTTTCCCGCCAACTCCAAAAAAAGCTGATTGCTGCTAACGCTAAGCATTAATCGAGTGTGGTCTCACTAAACACTTTAAAGGTTAGAATCGTTGGACAAGTAGGCTACGATGCGGCTGCTTTATGTTTTTGGGCTAATATTAGCCGTGCGTTTGGCCTCGGTTTTTGTGGTACGTACATATTATGTACCCGATGAATACTGGCAAAGTCTGGAGGTGGCACACAAGCTGACCTTTGGGTAAGTTAATTCAACAAATGCTTCATTCACACTCGAAATTGCAACTTAGTATTTCCGCAGCTATGGCTACCTCACCTGGGAATGGATTCAGGGTATACGCAGCTATGTGTATCCCATGGTGATAGCTGGTGTCTATAAACTACTGGCTCTGTTGCAAATGGATCAGGCCTATCTTTTGGTTTTACTACCGCGTCTGCTGCAAGCATTATTGACCAGCTATTCGGACTATCGTTTCTATGTGTGGACAGGCAAGCGTAAATGGGCCTTATTTTTGATCTTGGTGCCTTGGTTTTGGTTCTACACTGGCTCCCGCACCTTGGCCAATACACTGGAGGCCAGCTTAACCACCATAGGATTAAGCTATTTCCCTTGGTTTGGTGAGGGCAGTGTTTATTTATGGCCAGCGGCTATATGTTGCTTCCTAAGACCCACGGCTGCCGTAATTTGGCTGCCATTGGTGATATATCATCTGCGCCAGAGCCGTTTGCCACTTATGGAGCTGTTACTTAAACGTTTTCTGATTATTGGACTGGCTGTGGCTGGCTTGGGCATAGCCATTGATAGCTACTGGCATGGACAGTTGATAGTGACACCCTATGAGTTTCTCAAGTATAATGTTTTTCATAACATAGGCAGTTTCTATGGTACACATGCCTGGCATTGGTATTTCACAGTGGGTTTGCCCACGGTGTTGGGTATCAATTTGTTGCCCTTTATATTTGGTGTAATGGAAACGGTGCGCAAATCGGAAAAGTTTGCGGTAAGCAAGCAACTGTTGATAACCATTCTGCTAACTTTGGTGGTGCTCAGCACGGTGGAGCATAAGGAATTCCGTTTTGTTAGCCCCCTGCTGCCCTTGTGCCTGTATGTGTGTACTGATGTCTTGTCCCGCTGGAGTTATCGTGCACCCGGGTATCAATTATGGTTAACCGCTTTGGTTATTTTGTTGGGCAATGTATTGCCTGCTTGGTATTTGAGCACCGTTCATCAGAAGGGACCCATTGAGTTGATGCCCAAGTTGAGAGACATTGCCCAGGATTATAGAGATGAGAGGGAACATCGTGCTAATATACTGTATCTCATGCCCTGCCATTCGACACCCTATTACAGGTAGAGTGTTTTGATTATATCAACTCTGATTCTAGACTAAAGTATTTTCATTATCTTCCAGCCACATACACGAAAATGTAACCATGCGCTTCCTGACTTGTGAACCCAATTTGCAAAAGACTGAGAATTTTAAGGATGAAGCCGATCGTTTCTTTGACTCACCCGTTCACTGGCTACGTTCAAACATCCCCTCGCATCCACTTACCGCTTTGCCATCTCATGTGGTAATGTTTGACTCACTTACGGATAAAATAAGCGATTTCTTGACCAACTACAAGCTGCTATACAGCATTGAGCATGCAGAGGTAAACTCCCAAGCTCTGGTGGAGGCTGTGGGTGCTCGTTCACCTAATCTTGCCTCTCTTTTACAGCATTTGCAGTCACGCACCGGACACAACATACAGGTCTATCAGCGTCTGCTTAAGGGCGAGGAGAATGCATTTAATCGTGACGAGTTTCAATTGGAAAATGATGAACTACTCCCCGACAATAAGTTCAATTAGTTGGAGAAAACCACACAAAAGTACACAAAAGTACAAGACTTAACTCAGCCCTCCGTTCAAAACAAGCAAGAATCACAAAAAAAAGCAACAACAAATGAAATTAATTTAACATTACAAACCTTTTTGTATTCATCTTTGGCCTTAGCAAAGTTTTTTAAAACGTTTTTTCGTGTACTTTGTGCCAGTTGTTAATGTTTAAGTCCTCCCAAGTACAAGCTACCTAGACACCTCATAAAAATTGTCTAAATGAAAAATAATTAGGCAAAATGTATTTTACTAAGTCGACTTAAAAGTAAATTATGTAATTGTCCTTTTCTTTAATTTCTCAAGAATAAAGTTTAATAAAAAAGAATTTTAAATTTAAATGGGCTAAAAAGTGTTTTGGAAGAAGCACATGCCATAGGGTGGACGCCAATAATAATTGCTTAGTTGCGGAAGCTGCAGATGTAACTAAAACGGAAGCTGAAGACGTCCCTACGAGCGACAGTCCATTTCAAAAAGAGTTGCTCGGCTGCGGCCGAAATCATCCAGAGGTCTTGCCTTTCAATAAATTTTTAAAACTTGTCTTTTTAGGCATTTTTAACAACTTTGACCATTGATTTCTCAAAAAACTTGTCGTGCTAGAGATATTTGGAAAATTGACTTGTATTCACATTGAAAACCCCCGACTCCGGCCCGCGAGGGCCCAATATTTGTTGAACTGTGTAATGAATGAAAGATAAACTCAACGTTTTAATTTTTAAGTTCTGTTGTATTTTGTTCAGTGAATTTTAATGAGACTATCTTATATCTGCGGTTTTGCTCGCGTTTGTGTATGTAGATTTTCTTAAATTTGTAAGTCGTTTATTTCCAGTGCTAGGAAGTAACCTATAGGTACATACCTAGATAAATATTTTGTGTACCTTTTACCTTAAATCGGTATTTTTAAATTCCAGTACCTTTGACCTTACCTAGGTCCAAATTTTCATTTACATTGTCAAAAAGTAAGGTATAAGCAGTGTTGGGCAAATTTTAATTGATTAACAATTAAAAAACTAACAATTAATTAATTGTTCCTCGCACCTATCGCAGTTAGCAATTAATTAGTTGTAATTGCAATACCTCACGACTAACAATCAATTAGTTGTTAATCGTCAGTTTCTACAATTAACAATTGATTAATTGTTAATCTTTTTAAAAAATTTGATTTAAAACTAACAATTGAATGGGTTCGTAATCGCCCTTTGCTAGCTCGTGAGCCACAGCTCTCGGTTCTAAACTGGGAACCACAGACTTAGTGGTTCACGAGTTATTTAAACCTATTTACCGTGACTTACGACTTATTAAATCGCGTAAAAAATACTTTAGAGGATAAAAAATAGTGTTAATGAAAAACGATAATGCCAATCAAGTGGAAAATCATACCAAAATCAATGCATAAGCGCAATTCACAGCTAAGAGATCTCCATGGTAATAAGACCGCTAAGTGCTTAAGAAACTGCTTTTCAAGGCAACAACTACATCGCCTTGATTTTGACAATAGTGAACCCCGAACCATGGATGACCAATGCTGAAGAGCATAGATAGAGCATGAAGAATGTATCAGTTCAACCAAATTCACCGTTAATTCAAAAAAGAACCTTCCAGATGTACATAATTCATAAGCGTTATTCAATAATATTTGCAAACGACATTTTTTATGAGTGAGGCCAATTCAGACACTTTCTGCAATACATATACCGCCTTGATATGTGTTCAGTCGCAAACAGCTCATAGAGTTATTATGGCTCACAGCTCAGAGCCGAGTGCTGTCAATCACGGGCTGAAAGCCGTTCAGTGCTCCAGGCTCACGATCAGCGGTTCTCGGCTCTGAGCGATAAATTCCGAACCCTGCAATTGAATAGTAAGATTTGAATGTTTTTTTTTTTAATTTTTTATTATTATTTCTTATAATAATTAATATTGCATTTAAGAACTACCCTCTTTTCAAACATGCTATCCGATAGACTGTGGCTCTTTGGCAAATCCGTCATTGTGGCAAAAGAAAACAGACGTTCAACTGCTGCCGACGATGGAAATGGCGTGGTGTATTTAACAAAAACGTTTCGAATTTCGGGATATCGATTAAGCAGCTCCAGTTCCTGACTTTCTTCTGCAAAAAACTGAAGCATCAAAAGTTCTGCTTTAGTCAAAGGAGCATCAGAGGGCAGTCGATTCACTTCGGTATAAGGTACTTTAATATGAATGAGAATTTAATTTCAAATGATAGCCTGAGTGGGAAACTAATCAAATTTATTCATTCTATCAATTTGATTGTCGATGTGACTATTAAAAGAACATAGTCTTGAGCTAAATACTATGTTGATCCTAAATACGCTTTAAGTCAAGGAAATACAGAAAGCTGTCGTACAACTAGCATGGAAATAAGGTACATGAACTATCTTTTAAATGGTTTCAAAATTCGATTGCTATTCAGAATTGCTTATAAATGACAGCATTTTATTTAACACACAACAAACCACATTATATTCTAGGACCCTATCATCAGTAGACTTTGCCAACAGCTTATATAATTAGGTCGCTAATTTTACTATTTAAGAAGTTTTAAAAACTTCTCCATATCGCTTTACTTGCTATGTATCCAAGATCAAATACGTAGACTAAGATTAAATATGTAGATAAAGCCATTTGTGAAGTTGACGCGAATGCGGAACTTAACGATTGATGTTAATTTTTTAATTGAAAGAGGCTTAAATTTTAACTGGATGGTTGTTTGAAGTTTGAACAGCAAAACAAGTCCGCTGATTAGAGAATTTGGTTATTCTCGAAACAGTGATCGTTGTATGGACATACCCAATTGTTATTCCAAAATGTTGTAATTAATATCTGTTGATTTGTGTTGGTCAACCAGAGACCTCGATCTAGCCAGCTGTAACTTTGACTAAAATCAAAAACAGGTCACTAAACCCCATATATACGGGTGTGTTCCTGAAATCTCTAGAGATTTTGGTATAAACGCTTGCATTTCGAATTAAAACTGCTTGCCTTTATATGTGAAGTGTCACAAATATGCCCGGCTACTAGATTAGATGACAAAAGTTGGGCGATTTGAAACTGACTGCTCAAGGCCAAGTACATTTAATGCGTACGGTTTTACCGACCTGATGATCTAGTAACCGACCTTATTCTTATCATTTCACATATAAAGTTCTCATAACTTAGTTCAAAATCAAATCGTTTTTACGAAAATCTCTAGAGATTTCTGGAACACATCCGAAATCGTTTGGCTGTTTCGTCTAGGGTCATTCTGAAAGTTACCAACTTAACTATCAGAGAAATAGCGTTTGTCACACCATACAGGCCACATCTAACTCTCGTGAGTTCTCTATCGACTTTGTGCCGGCTGTAAAGATCTACTACAACGGTGATGATTGGTATGCAGTGCCCAAATATGTACCGGGACCGAAAAGATCGGATAAGTGCACGTTTCTATTGTGCGAGTACGAGTATGAAGTCTCCGAATTAAATGTTGGTGGGCAAGTGTATAAGGATGCCATAATTCTGCTGCATGCCTTGTGTAATCGAAATGAACTGTTCAAGGTGCGTTCCCATCATCTGATTAGCTTGGCTATCAATCGCATATACAGCAAAGAATTTGATCCAGATGAAGAATTGGAATATGTGTTAATAAATCTACTGAATGAACTTTGCGATGCTTTGGATGAAGGTTATTTGCCTGATTATCGAGTGCTGGAAGTCAATCTTTTGAAAAACTTTGAGGACAAAGAACTGGTCGACTATGAAAGCATACTAGATGAGGCCTATACTACCCTGAGAACTTATCCACATTAAATGACGTTGCTCCTCGCATTTTTGTAACGATTCGGAATAGGAGGAGGACGACGACGACGATGATTATTATTAAGATAATAAGGGCATAACCTTAGTTTAGTACGTTATAGAACATGAAACGTGAAATTTTGATTTTTGATAATGAATAAATATATTGTAAATTATGTCGAAAATTCAAATAATAGGAATTCTACCCCAAAAAGTCGGAAAGAAAAAAATTAAAATCTATTTTTCTGACTTAAAACTAAAAAAAAGTGTATCTCCCTGTAGAAATTTTGTAGAGTCTCGGAACATAGAGTTGTTGTACGGATTCCTGACAATCTTATGTTCTTTTTCAGTACACTTTTGTTAAAATTTAGATGAAACCTCAAAGTTTTGGTTGGATAGTTCACAACATTTTCGGGTATGTGGTGCTGGATAAACCTTGCTTTAAAAGGCATTGAAAAGGTACCTTTTTGTACCTTTACCTGTACCTAGGTACTGGAAACGTCGTATATCTATTACCTTACCTAGGTATATTTTTTGACATTTACCTTGTACCTTACCTAGGTAAGAAAATTATGTACCATTCCAATCCCAGCTTATTCCATATCTTTCTATGTGTAGCTTTAAAAACTCATTTCCAAGCTAATTGAACGGAAATTAATCATTTCATTAATAATATTTTCTTATGCAAAGCTTTGAAAATAGTTTTTAAGATAATCGGGTGATAAACAACAGTTTTACGCTTTAGATTTTCAAATTAGAGAGTCACATATTCTATATTTAGCTTCATAAATGAGCTTGGAGCTAATAGCTTGGAAACTAAACTCTCGCCCAAATAACCTTAACCATCCATTTTACCCAGAACCTCATGGGGTCAAATACAAAAGAGTTTCATACAACAGTTTTCCGCTCATTTTCCGACTTAAGTGGAGGTTTTCTAATATTTTAAAGTCACGTATTTCATATTTTAATAATGATAAGTTTGGATCGATTCTTGACCTTCCATTTTTCATCAAAAGGGGTGAGTTTTTCGGAATTCATTGTTGATTTTTAATACAAATCTTGGAAAATGAGTTTGCACCTGATTGGCTGAGTACCAAAAGAGTTTCATACAACAGGTTTCTGGTCATTTTCCAACTTTGGTTGTAGTTTTTCCAAAATTTTTGATTTCCTTTTTATGTATAACTAACTAACACCCAGGGAGCTTGAACCTGAACGGATGATAACCAAAACAGTTTCATACAACAGTTTTCAGGCCATTTTACGACTTTAGGGGTATTATATATTTTTTATATTTTATTATTTATATTTATATTTTTCGAAAATGAGTTTGGAGTCAATGACCACCATGACCACCAGTTTTCCACGCAGGGGGGTTAATTTTCCTGAAGATTGTTATGCAGTCATTGTTGAATTATAATATACATCTTTGAAAATGGGTTTGAACCTGATTGGATGATATAGAAAAAACGTTTCATACAACAGTTTTCCGCAAATTTTCCACATTTCTTGACAAAATTTTCCAAAATCCGTTCTCAAGACTCACTTACAGCATAAGATAAAACTACTGTGTGAAAAATTCAGCTTTCTTTCTCATATGGTTTGGGCTATGCGGCAGTCACCAGTAAATATTGGCCAATAATATGCCAAGTTCTGACGCAAGTTTCTCTCAATAGGCATGATTATAGATTTTGCGGGACTTAAAACTAAAACTATGGTTCCATACGTAAATAATTTGATCAAATGTGACTGAAAAGTTTCCTAAATTGGCCTATTTGGGCAAATTTAAGTCAATTAGTCAGGTTGATTTCTTTTATATAATTATATAGATGCATTTTTATCGTGCGTTATTTTTCGTGAGGTCCCTTTACACTCCAAAAATGATGTGCGTGAATCGTGTGTAAAGAGATTTTTCTTTTAGTCATGAAGTAAACGAAAATTCGCTCACGCGCGCACCTCTAGCTTTAATTCGAGCTGATGGCGGAATGTGAGTCAAATTTATAAATGTGTGAATCGATGAGTACAGTAAAGGAAGTGAATCGGCTAATGTTAAGACCCTAAAAGATTCAAAACACTTGGCAATTTCGAATTAAAAACTTTTTTTCCATTATAACGCACATTTAGCTTATTTTTTTTCAACCAAAATACTGGTAAATTTGTCAGCTGGTCCAACACTGCTGCAGTTAACCCAACGTTGCCAGATTGTTAGCAGGTCTCAGTCGAGCAGCCGCCTTGGTCATCGGTTCGCATTAATATTAATAAAAACGCTTTTTAAACAAAAAGCCAACCAATTGCACAGTTTTGCTAAGCACAACTCACTCACACACACTCACACACATCAACTATGGCTGCTTCCATGAGAGCGCTGCTTAAAGTGCGGGGTAAGTGTGTTCAAATTGTACCGGAGGGGGGTAAGAAAATCTATTGCGAAACATAATCAGGGGGAAACAGGTGAATAAAAATTATATAACTATAAAAAAAATGCCAAATTAGCAACTAAAAATAAAGGATAAGCGTGTTTCGTTTAGGCAAATCTGTGGTCAGTGATTTAATTAAATTAATTAAGAAAACAGTCCAGTTTAAATGGGCCCCAGCAAAAACGACGTGGCAAGAAGAAGAGACCGGAACAGGGAGCGGGTGCGGGTGCCACTGTTCAAGGTTCGCATGTGACTCGAACTAATTAATAATACAACATTTTCCCTGCCTCTTTTTAGATGGCTTTGTGGCCGGTGTACGATGCAGCTCGCAATACAACCAGACCCGAGGCAATCTCAAGCTGAATGGCGACTCTCGTGTCATCTGTCAAGGATTCACCGGCAAACAGGGCACCTTCCACAGCCAACAGGCTCTGGAGTATGGCACCAAACTGGTTGGTGGCATTTCACCCAAAAAAGGTGGCACCCAGCATTTGGGTCTGCCCGTTTTTGCCACTGTGGCTGAAGCCAAAAAGGCCACCGATCCACATGCCACGGTTATCTATGTGCCACCACCTGGAGCCGCTGCGGCCATACTGGAAGCATTGGATGCTGAGATACCACTGATTGTTGCCATCACGGAGGGTGTGCCCCAACATGACATGGTCAAGGTTAAACATGCTTTGATCAGTCAAAATAAGTCACGTCTGGTGGGACCCAATTGTCCGGGCATCATTGCACCCGAACAGGTTTGTAAGCATAAATTAAGTTGAAGGGGGGGGATGAGGGGAGAGAGCAAACGAGAGATAAGCAAGCTGGGTGCAAAGTTCAATCGATTGGCGGTTCCATTTTTATTATTATTGTTTATTTATGTCTTATCTGAATTCAAACGCTGACGCATGAACCGGCTTGAACTCGTTTTGTAATGCAACGCATAAACTCCTGGAAATCTATATGTGCAATTAGGAGCAAGGCTGTTAATCACTGTCAAATTAGAATTAACGCAAATTCAGCAAATAGGTACAATTTATGTTATCAATCTGTGGTTTCATCAAATTACATTAGTGTCTTTGGCCGAAGTTTTGAAAAAATTACATCCTACTTAAGCTAAGTGCACAAAATGCAAATTTTTTGTAAATTTTGATCAAAATTGTGCTTAAATAGCCATGATTGCAGATTTTTCAGGACTTGAAACATGAACTTTGAGGCCTGTTCCCATTGGGGTAAGAGATGTGATTTCTAAGAAACGATTAAAGAATTCGGGCGAATCCTATTGTCATCAAAAGGGTCGAATGAAGGCAAATGGGGGATTTAAAGTTAAAAGTCGAAGAGCACAGTCGGTTTTTGAAAGCGAGTACATTTAACAATTCCGATTCCGCATGATTTGATCGGAATCGAAAACGGGAACAGGCTTGTATAGTTCCATTCACTATAAATTGTATCAAATATGGCCCAGAAGTTGCCCAATTTGATCAATTTAGCCTAATTTTCATCTAAATTTCCCAAAAATTTGCTGTTTGAATATAGCTTTAGGCGATCTTTTTATACCCTTGTGGAGGGTATATTAAAATTGTCCAAATGTTTGTAACGCATAGAAGAAAGCATCTCCGACCACACAAAGTATATATATATTCTTGAGCAGCATGACGAGCTGAGCTAATATAACCATGTCCGTCTGTTCGTCCGTCTGTTTCTATGCCATCTCCTCCGTCAGTTTTAAAGCTATCTTAACCAAACTTTGCACGAAGCTTTTTGGTATAAATACGCTGCACATTTGTAAGAATTGGCCGGATCGGATGACTTTATCATATAGCTGCCATAGGAACCATCGGTCGAAAAAGTAGTTTTAGTGAGAAAAACTTTTTTGTCTTCAACGCAATCCTCCCCAATCCTTGTATTTCTTAGTTTTGTATGCTTTTACATAATTCAACCAAGTTTTATGAAAATCGGATAACTATATAGTACAGCTGCCATACAAAAGATATGTCTGAGAAAAAGTCTTAGTAGGAAAAACTTTTTAGTTTTCAATGCTATCGCTCTCAAACTTGTTTCTGATCAATACTATATGCTACCACACAATTCTGCCAAGTTTGATTCAAATTGGATGACTATAGCATATAGCTGCCATAGGAACGATCTGTTGAAAAAGTAGTTCTAGTGAGAAAAACTTTTTTGTTTTCAATGGTAGCGTCTTTATACCTTCCAGTTGTGAATACTATCAATTTCCTCACAATTTTGGAGAGTTTGGTCAAAATCGGATGAAAACATCGTATAGCTGCCATATAACAAACTGGGAAGCAAATGCTCAAAGTAGTGGGGTATATAAACTTCGGTCGAGCCGAAGTTAGCTTTCCTCTATTTTTATATAAATGATCTTTTTGATTCAAAATTTGTCTAAATATCATCACTTTTAGATCTTCCGGAACCTCGCAACTTTCAATGATTTTTAACATTGATCTTATTGTTGCATGAACTTTTTTCGTCTTTCTGCAGGTCTAAACTGGACACAAGAGAATGCTTCAGTGACTTCTCTGTTGCTACTGAAGTAAAATTTATTGTCCTGTTTTGGGAAGCGATATCCTGTGGACTCAGACTTATTATTATACCCTTGCAAAGGGTATTATAATTTTGCCCAGAAGTTTGCAACGCATAGAAATATTCATTTCCGACCCCATAAACTGTATATATTCTTGATCAGGGCGACGAGCTGAGTCGATTGAGCTTTGTCCGTCCGTCTGTCTGTCCGTCTGTTTCTACGCAAACTAGTCTCTCAGTTTTAAAGCTATCGAGCTGAAATTTTGTACAGAGTCTTCTTTTTACTGCACGCCGCTATATGTCGGAACCGACCGGATCGGATGACTATATATTATAGCTGCCATAGGAACCGTTGGTCAAAAAATGGGTCTTAGTGAGAAAAACTTTTTTGTTCTTAATGTTAGCGTTCCCAAACACGGTCATTATAAATATTATATGCTTTCAAACAGATTTGCAAACTTTGGTCAAAATCGGATGACCATATCTTATAGCTGCCATAGGAAAAATAGTGAAAAAAATTTTTTGTTTTCAAGTAAATCGTTCTTAAGGTCGGTGATTATTAATATTAAACGCTTTCAAACTAATTTAAAAAATTTGGTCGAAATCAGATAACTATATCTTAAGGCTGCCATAGGACTAATCGGTCGGAAAATGAGCGAAAACCTTTTTTGTTTTCAATTTTATCGTTCTTAAACTTGGCGATTGTTAATTTGATATTTTTTCAAAAAGATTCGCGAAATTTGGTCGAAATTAGATGTTCTTCTGACGGAAAATGGGTTTTAGTTACAAAAGTTTTTGATTTTTATGTAAGCGTTCTTAAACTCTGTCATTTCAAAAACAGCTTTTGCAAGGGTAGAAAAACTTCGGCATAGACGAAGTTAGCTTGGCCTTCTCGATTAAATTCAGCTTGCCCGCCATAGAAAGTGCTATTAGGCGACGCTTTCTGCAGGAATATTTTTTAAATGCGCTAATTTTCAATTTGGCCTTCCAATTTGGCAGCACAAATTAAAATTGAAACCTATTTTGCTCACGTCACGGCAGCACTTAAAGGCGATGTTAACTTTGAACACAACGTAGTGGCAAACGTAAGCATTTTTCGCGATTGGTAGAATGAAACGGGCATACGAAAAAATTCCTTAGCAGTTTTTTTTTATATCGAGTTTTTCATTTCGTGGCCGTTTCCGTACCCAAGGACACCGCCCTTAAATGCGAAATTATATTAAAAAAAAATATAGTAGTAGTAGTAGATTTATATTTTCAAACTGTTTGCTTGGCATAAGCCGTTTGCACACTTATATAATATTTTTAATAGCTTAGTATAGGAAGTAAGAAGTTTAAATAATTATAAATTTTGTTAAAAATCCTCTGTGACAATTTTGAGCCTATATTTAAGAGCAGCAGAGAGATAAGCAGCAAGCGTAATCCAATTTTCTCCGTTGAGTTGATCTCTAGTTTTTTCATTGTGAAGAACCTTTCTCCGAAATATTTGTATCGTAGTTCTCCTCTCTCGCAGTTCTTGGACATTCTGAGAGGAAATAGAAGGTATCCTCCCTGGTGCTCATGTTACAAAGCGTGCCCTTCTCTATAATTGATTGGCAGCAGCTCGGATCTCGCTTGAAATATTACTTTTATGGCATCCATCGAAAAATCATCTCTAAAGTAATTATTTTGACCCAGGTTGAAGTTTGGGCCTTCATACAAAAGCCGAGTTTCGCTCCTTTGAGCATTTTCCGCAAAGGATTTCCACTGGGCTTCATCAATTCTTTCCAGTACAGTGTCGTGCGTTCTTCTCCATCCAGCTATGTCTTCTATATCGCAAATAATACTTTTAGCCTGATAAATTTTGTGCCATTCTGCAAAGCACTGCGATTGGTCGCTAAGGATTTGCTTAGCGACTAACTTAGGAAGTCTGTTTTGAGGTAGATCCATGATTTTCCTAATATATGTAAAATGTCTGTCCAGCGTATTGTGATAGAGGTTAGGTAGACCAGTCTCTAGGTGTATCGCATATGATAGTGTGTTAATAAAAAATAAAAAGCTTCTTAACAAAATTACGTGCTAGATTTTCCACACTGTCGTATTCCGCTTTGCTGCATATAGCATAGTGGATCTTGCCGTTGCTTCAAAAAGCTTATATTTTGCACTTGGTTTTATGTCTTTTCTTGACATAAAACTTTTCCACGTGCTGTTGATTGCAATCCTTGCTTCTGCCAATTTGTTCCGCAGATGTGTCTCAAACCGCATATTCTGTGTCAGTGTAACACCTAGATACTTGTATTCCTTCACAGCTTCTAGTTCTGCACCGTAGAGGTACCACTTCTTCGCTCTTGCAAGGCGCCCTCTGCCATCTCGAACCACTATGATATTAGAGTTTTCTATGTTAATGACAGATACTTTAGCAATTGTATACTGTATCTCTTCCGCACTTTCGGCCAGTAGTACCATATCATCGGCGTACATAAGTATCTTACAAGTGACAGCTCCGAGTCTTGCACCTCCGCTTAGGTAGTCATGTAGGTCTTTGATGAACAGTGCGAACAGCAACGGACTTAATAGGCATCCTTGTTTGTCTCAAACCAGTCCGAGCATTCGTCTCCGTCCCACACTGTCGTCTTATTGTCCACGTATAGGCTTTTGACAACTGAAAGCATTTTCGACGATAATCCTAAATTGCTTAGTTTGTAAATTGGAGCATTCCTGTTAATGGTGTCGAAAGCTGTACGGAAATCCACAAAAAACATCTAAAGCTTTTTTTTCTGTTCCAAGTAATGCTCTGCGATGGTGGTGAGAACAAAAATGCTATCAACAGTTGAGTAGCCTTTTCGAAATCCGGATTGGTACTCGCTTAGGAGCAGGTTCTTTTCGTTCACCCAAGCAATTAGACGAGCCAAAATAACAGAGGAGAACACCTTTACCATTACGTTTTGAAATGAGATTCCTCTATAATTCTGGGTCCCCTTTCTTGTATATGGGATATATAATATTCAGTCGGAAGGAAACAGGTGCCTCTGAGTTAAGCATAATATTGTTGTACACATTTGTAAGGCACTCAATAAACACCGGAGAAGCTTCCTTTAAAAATTCAGCGGGAATGCGATCAACACCAGGAGCTTTTTTGCATTTGCATTTTGCGATCGCTATATACTAACTTCCGCCGCTGAATTCGCTACATCGAGATTGCTGTTCTCAATCCATGGGTAATGCATAGCAAAGCTGTATTTCTGGCTGACTCATATAGAGAAGCTTCTGAAAATAGTGTGCCAGTGCTTTTGGTTCCGGTTTAATTCCTTTATTTAATTTGCCGCCGTTTAGTTTTTGTGCTATTTCCCAGAAGTCCCTGCTGTTTCTTATTTTTGAGATGGACATTTCCAACTGGAAATAGTACGTGGCCCGTTTATCGATGCATACTTTCTTGTAGGCTTGATTAGTCTGGTGGTAGTGAGCTCTAGCTCTGCCGCAATCGCTTTGCTAAGCATTTTTGAGTGCTTCAAAAGACAGTTTTCTGGCCGCCTCACATACCTTATCAAACCATGGTTGAACAAAATTTCTTTCCGTTGACTTTCTTCCCATATATTTTGCCGCCGTTGTTATACATTTTTGTAGCATCTCAATTGTGTAATTTCGATCAGTTGAGTTCAGCCTTTGATTTCCCAATAGTTCGTTTAAGCGGTCTCTATACTGATCAGCCTTGTTCTGCACCCACCGCAGCTGTGGCAGTAGTTTGTTCTCCTTGTCGTTGGCAATTATTGGGCGTATATTAGTTTGCGTTACTACTGGTAGATGATCCGAAAATACCTCGTTTTCCACAGTGACGTCAGTTACCATTTCATGCCATTTTCCTACTATTATGCAGTAGTCAATAGTAGATGCGGTATCTCCTCTCATATACGTGTATTCACCCATAGCATCTCCATTAGTTCTTCCATTTAGGACTGTCAAATTCAGTGTTTCACACATCTCGATGATTTGGCACCCATTCGTGTCCCTTTTCCGATCCTTCGATTCTCTGATTAAAAAAGCAAAACCATGCGCCGTTTCCGATTTTCGCCAATTCGCCCGTTTAGATCTTCTACAATCATAATGGTTTTAAAAATATATATATCTAATTGATATTTTGGGTATTAATTTGATCCTTAAAATGCTTATTTGATATGCTGAAGTATTAATTTGAAACTACAAAATAAAGAGTATTAAATTGATATTTTGGGTATCAATTTGGTTAGGCCCAAATAACAAAACCGAACCCCCGGGTTCTGGTGTTGAGTTCAGGACCGGTTTGCAGCCTTGGATTTGATAAATATTTTTGTCTAAAATGTCCAAATCAAAGGTTAGGATGAGGGACAACAACATTTGGGCAGCAATATTTGAGTTGAAATCTGTTTCTCTTGCTTTCCATCGTCTACTTTGCCATTTCTTATATTTTTTTTAATTTCGTAATGTTTTCCCCCTTTTATTTCAGTGCAAAATTGGCATCATGCCTGGCCACATACACAAGCGTGGCAAAATTGGCGTTGTCTCGCGTTCCGGCACCTTGACCTACGAGGCTGTGCATCAGACCACCGAAGTGGGTCTGGGACAAACCCTTTGCGTGGGCATTGGCGGTGATCCCTTCAATGGTACGGACTTTATTGACTGCCTGGAGGTGTTTTTGAAGGATCCCGATACCAAGGGTATTATACTCATTGGTGAAATTGGTGGTGTGGCTGAGGAAAATGCTGCCGACTATTTGTCTGAGTTCAATACGGTATGTAATACCTATCCAGCCTGTCCAGTTATAACTGATTTTATCTTATATCTCTTTTGCATTTTACAGGGCATCAAGGCCAAGCCTGTGGTGTCATTTATTGCTGGCGTATCGGCGCCACCTGGTCGTCGTATGGGACATGCCGGTGCCATTATCTCGGGCGGCAAGGGTGGAGCGAATGATAAGATTGCCGCCTTGGAGAAGGCTGGTGTCATTGTGACAAGAAGTCCCGCCAAAATGGGACATGAATTGTTCAAGGAGATGAAGCGTTTGGAATTAGTCTAATTTAAATTGCGCCAACTCAATCGAAGAAATGATTACAACACTAAATTAAACTTGTAAGCCTCAAAGTGAAGTGAAGAAATAATGTCGAAATCGCAAAAAAAACAACACAAAAAAAAACATAAATAAATTATTGTGTAATATTCGCTAAAGTGAAAATTCCAAGAATTATGTTAATGTTAACTGCCGTACCACCAAAAACAAATAACTCGAAAACACACAAAATCTGTTCAATTTGTGCACCCAACAAATTATGGTTTTTGCTTTATTTTAATCGAATTGTGTATCAGTTTAATAAAATAAAACTTCTTTGTGTCTGAAATTTAAATTCAAAATATTTTGGCGCCCTTACAAAACCAAGCAAACGCCAGGTGGCAACGCTACAAACACAGTGTGACCGAAGGCAGAGAAAGTATATTTCGATTTTCTCTCTTTTTTAAATGGCAGCGAAATATTGTAAAAAATCGTTTAATAAATCCGCACAATTTAATGGGCAAACTGGCAAACTTAAAAATATTTAAACTTTTTTTTGTTGCCATTTTCTCTCGTTGGTATTTTTTTTGGTTTTTGGTATTCTCTCATGGGCCGCTTAGGGTCACACTGCCTTTGGCTGCATTTTCGATTAGTTATCGGTTTTCTATGGTAAATAATTTTCTTTGTGGAATTATAAACATTCGGCAGCGCCAGCTGCTGCTACAAAGCACTAAATAAACGAAAGGCGCAAACAGCAACCAAGGCAGCTTCCCCACCCCCCCTTCAATTGCAACAAAACCCCTTCAGCCCCACAAGTACGCGGTGCAGTGGAGTCTGGGCGAGTAGAACTGAAATGAAAATGGTGAGTGAATTTTTTTTGATTCTTTTTTTTTTTTTGGTTTATTGTTGTTAGAACCCACTTGAAATCTTAAGTAAACTTTGACAAAGGCGACACATAATGTCAAAGATGTCAAATGTTTATAAGCAGGAGACATTGTGGAGAAGTGTCTTGATGTGTGGCGGCCGGGTTGCCGGTATCAAAGGCGGCCGGGTAGGGGTAACCAAGGGTTGGAATGAGGCTTGTATTGATTGTGTTTATATACGACTGGACAGCCAATGCTGATTGGCCAAAAAATCTGCTTCCTGCATTCCTGCATTGCTTGCAATGATCATTGCTTCTGCTGCTCAGCATTTTCGCTGAGGTAAGGATGGAGAAGGGAAGTTTAAGATACCCCCATTCCCCTTTAGCAACTTTGTCGATTATTTTAGTGGCTTTTTTTTTTGCTTTGTTTGTGTTTAAAATAGATTCAAATTGGCTCTTGGGCCCGTGCCTTGCAGTGTGTGTTGTTCGCCTTTTGTCGAGTGAATTTAATTTTTTTTTTTTTTTGATTGAAAATCTATTTTGCGAATCACCCAACCAACAAACCGGGCCGTCGTCAGTAGTTTGTATTGTCTTCCCTTTGTTTTCGTCTCCTACCTCTGCTTCTTCTTAAAATTTTTTGGTGGCGTCGTGATCATGTCGTCAGTTTTTGTTTTGTATTTTGTCTGTTTTTCAAATCCCACCCGGGCAACAAGAAACTCGGCAAACTCTTCTATAGGTGCAGATATACTCAAGCAACAGTGGAGATTGTCTTCCGTTGTCAGTTCCCTTTTGAGTCCCTAAATCTCACCTAGACCTGAGATGTGCAGCTTGTTGTTCATTAATAATTTGCTGTAATTTCATAAAAATTTTTCAGTTTTAGAGGCTGGTGTAAAATTTTAAAAACTTGGGTTCAGTTTTGCACTTAAATAATTGACAGATTTGTGGTAATAGCTTAGCTATACCCGTAATTAGATATATCAGATTTTCCACCCTTTTTATGAAAAGGAATAATATAAGATTCTTTCCATAGATTCAGAAAGTCTGTAGATTCTAGCGATGGATTAAAAAACTTAAGCAAAGGATTGCATAAAGAAATACAACACTCTTTGAGCACACAACTAGGAACATTGTCAAGACCAGGGGAGTATGAAGATTTTAGTGGTTCCAAATATGAAAGTAGGATGCTTTCAGAAATTAAGAGAGCACATATAGAGTTAGAAGAAGGAATGTTATAAGGATAAGAAATGTTGGAAAAGCCGGTAGAGGAATAAGTTGATTGGAAGAAGTCCCTGAATAGGTCAACGGAATCACTGTTATCCTTTTGGTCACCCAGACTCCCCAACTTGTGTATCTATGATAAGTTAGGGGTGGAAAATTCGACTTATATATCTACTAGTCGGTACCCGGAGTGAGTCGCTAGCGCCCCCTTTAGTATTTTAAACACAAAACGAAGATGTGAAATCGGCATGATAATCTAAACTCATTAAACAACTTAGCGAATTTCGCAAATTGCTGGACCCTTCGATCTTTTCTTACCACCTATACACGTGTTCATGATAATCTAAACTAATAATGTAAACATTGTATTCATCATTGTACATATTAATTAAAAGAATATCCATTAGTAATCATTGCAATCATCATTGTACCAATTTTTTATAGGAGTACCCACTATAAATACATTTAAATAGTTGTAAGAATACTCTTAGGCTTTTGGTATTATGAAAATAGTGAACTTTGGTCACACTGGATGGATGATGCGAGCATAGCAGTAGGCGTTAGTGGCTTGTGTAATAGTATAGGCTGACACTATATAAAATTGAGAAAATTTCTAGTTTTTTTTTTAAACATTTGACCTACACCTCATATTTACCTTTCTTCAATGGCCAACTATTAAATCTTCAACATAATCTAGACCAGCGGTGGGCATGAAATTTGAGCAATATTTTTGTACTGATTGACCTTCACATCCTATTTATCCGTCTACAATTGGCATCAAATCTTCTTAATAATATATACTCGTAGGAAAAATTTGGACGGAGACGAATCCAACAATTCAGAGATCATTAAAATCGATCCAGCCATTTTGAGTTATAAATGGTGTAACTAACGCTACTTTGATTTATTAAGATAGGGGCGGCAAATTCGTTCTCACTTCTACGAAGAATATATGAAGTATTAATCCATAGATTTTCCTCACCAAATCGTCAGAGTGCAGAAAAATAGCAGGGGAGAAGTAAGCAAACTTGCTCGCCATGTCCATCAACTGCCAAAACCTATCTTGAAATTCTTCAATGATTTTGTTCATCGACTCGAAAAGCTCGAACGCATTAGTGCGTTTTCGTAGGACAAAAGTTAACCTTTTTTATTGCCACCGATAAAAATATGATTTTTATACCCTTGCAAAGGGTATTATAATTTTGCCCAGAAGTTTGCAACGCATAGAAATATTCATTTCCGACCCTATAAACCATATATATTCTTGATCAGGGCGACGAGCTGAGTCGATTGAGCTTTGTCCGTCTGTCTGTCTGTCCGTCTGTTTCTACGCAAACTAGTCTCTCAGTTTTAAAGCTATCGAGCTGAAATTTTGCACAGAGTCTTCTTTTTAATGCACGCTGCTAATATGTCGGAACCAACCGGATCGGATGACTATATCTTATAGCTGTCATAGGAACCATCGGTCAAAAAACGGGTCTTAGTGAGAAAAACTTTTTTGTTTTCAATGTTAGCGGCCTTAAACTCGGCCATTATTAATATTATATGCTTTCAAACAGATTTGCAAATTTTGGTCAAGAGTGGATGAACATATCTTATAGCTGTCATAGGAACCATCGGTCGGAAAATGGGTCTTAGTAAGAAAAACTTTTTTGTTTTCAATGCTAGCGTCATAAAACTCAGTCATAATTAATATTATATGCTTTCAAACAGATTGACAAACTTTGGTCAAAATCGGATGACTATATCTTAATGCTGCCATAGGACCGATCGGTCGGAAAATAGGTCTTAGGGGAAATGACTTTTTTGTTTTCAAGTAAATCGTTCTTAAGGTCGTTGATTCTTAATATTACACTCTTTCAAACTAATTTGAAAAAGTTGATCGACATCGGGTGACTATATCCTATGGTTGCCCATAGGACCGACCGGTCGGAAAATGAGTCTTAGTGAGAAAAACTTTTCTGTTTTAAATTTTATCGTTCTTGATATGTTTTCAAAAAGATTCCCGAAATTTGGTCAAAATCAGATGTTTATCAGTCGGAAAATGGGCTTTAGTCAGAAAATTTTTTGATTTTTATGCAAGCGTTCTTAAACTGAGACATTTCAAAAACAGCATTTGCAAGGGTATAAAAACTTCGGCACAGACGAAGTTAGCTTGGCCTTCTCGTTCTAATCAGTTTCGACTCATTTTCGAGTCGTATTTCCAATCTTTTTTGAGTCACATTTTCAATAATTTGCGAATCTTTTTCGAGTATTTTAATATTTTATGTATAACTTTACTTTATGTTACTTAACTTTACTTTTTTTCATAAAGTAAAAATTCATTTCAGACCTATGATTCTAAATTATCAAAATTTTTATAAAAAGAATTTAAGAAGAGCAAGCTATCAACGGAACCTGGCCCTAGCCTATTTCGTTTTTCAGTTATAACGTTTCCAGCCAAAGAAAACGATCGTTCAGCAGCTGCACTGCTGGCGGGAATTGAATGTACTTGCAACTCTAGTTTGGTTAAAAATGGGTATTTTTGGTTAATCAAGTAAAAACGTTCATCCATGTGAACTTTTTCATTGCAATATTTTTCAATTCCGTCTTCCGGCGTCTCTATGGTAGACAAGGAATTATGCTTAATCAAATGTGGGAAAAAGAAAGTGTCGTTGGTCCTACTCGCAGGTAAGACTTGGTAACTAGCATCCAAGTTAGTATCTGAATCAAAGGAAAACTGCTTTGTCGATGAATCCGATAAAGGTGTTGTTGGGTGTGAAAATTGTCATTCTCTTAATATCCGAGAAATGCAAAATAATTTTATGTCTGCTAAATCATTTGGCTGTGCATTTAAAGCAGGGGGGGGTATAAAAAATATGCAACTTTATGCCATATATCTAAGTTGGCGACGCATATTTCATCAATATTTTTAATAATTGTCTTTTTTAAAACGGATATAGCAGGTATTTCATCATCGGTCGGCTGACATAAATTTTTGATTGTTAATATTGACGGCAATACATAGCATAGCGAAGGAGAGCTGCATTTTTTTAAAAATAATTTCAAAGCTTTCACACATTTCCACAACTGATTTAACTATGTTTATATTAATATGTAACAATCGAAGACTTTGTTCATTCTGCGTTAAAATGGTATTAATTTCTCCCCAATTGTCAATTATGGATTTCAGCATAACATAGTGCGAGTTCCAACGTGTTGGGCACTGGCTTTTTAACGAAGTGGTCAAGAGATGCTGCAAATTTGATTTTTTAAAGTATTTCACAACTTTCTTGCACGATTCCAACACTTCTGCGAGCTCTGTGGTGGCAGAAAACGACTTATCCAAAACATTGCTAAACAAATGGCTGCTACAGTTCAGTCTAGTATTATTTTCTAAGGATTTTAACATATTGGATCCCCTATCTGTTATAAACTTAATTTTTTCAATATTTGAAATATCAAATTCGTCGAATAAACTTTTTAGTTTTTTTAAGATGTTGTTGCCGGTTGCCCTATCAAAGTCCATTGACATCATTTCCAAAACTAGGTCAAAGAATTTAAAATCCTTTTGTTAGTGGAATGTTACTTCTAAAAAGTTGCGCTTCACGTAGTTGTCCGTCCACATGTCAATTGTAGCTCCACCGCTGCGAACAATCGTATTAATTTCAGCCTTTAATTCCTCCTTCTCATTTCGTGACTTTCCGGGAAATGGATATTGGATCCGGTAGCATGTCTTCCACATCGACGTGCTCGCCATAAGTTGCTCCGATCTTAATAAAAAACTTTACTAGTTTTATAAATCCAAAGCCGCGCACTGCTGAGAATGGCCGAGAGTCTTCTGTAACCCAATTTGCGCATTTTTCAATGGCCTCAGTTTTGTCCAGCGGTGTAACAGTTTTCACACTTTGCGATTTCTTATTATCTCTGCAGCAGCTGTGCCTATTCAAATTTGATGTTTGGTTTGCGTTGAATTTTAACACATTACGGCATGTGCGACAGAAAACAAATTCTTTTAATGTAGTGCTGTCCGGTTTTACTATTTCGGTAAGGATGTTCCAGATAAAGCTTCTTCCCTTGCGCTGGCCTGATAAAGTATAATTGCCATTTGCTATGTTGTCAGCAATACTTTTCGTCGATTCGCCCTCCATAATTATGATAGTTACGCCAACAAATATCAACAGCAAACTGACGAAATAACCAGTTTTAACTAGCTCGAGTTCGAGCTAGATTGTGATCGAACTGAATGCCAGCAGCATTCGCGATCATTCTTTGTTCGCTCACACAAAATGTTCGATCAAACCCGATCATCATGTACGCAACAAGCGAGAGTGATTCGAACTGATTGCCCGCTTCGAGCACGCTCACTAACGATCATATGATTTTTGTTGAAGCAAAGTTTTGCGTCATAAAAAATCTGAGTCAATGATCAGGTATGATCGAAAAAATGATGATCGTTGCAGTTCTCTGATGCGAGCACGAGAGAATGACGATGTAGATTGCTATCTATATAGTGGCTGGTTACAAGAAAGTAACTTTTTCTATTGCAACTCCAGATAGTAGTACATATAAAATAAAAATTTTGAAAAATACCTTCGATATTTTTCTTATACAGCCGTGCTCCCATTTTCACTTGTGTAATGTAAGATTTTGGAAAAATTTGTCTAAAAATCGAAAAATGTTTACGAAAGTAAAAATGTGACCTCGGCTTATAGTCCGCCTTCCTGTTATCTAGCATAGATCGTTTAGTTTTTGAACAGAGAATGTTTACCGGACGTCCAGTCAAAGAAACAAACAGGTCCCTGATACTTTTCTTTTCAATATGGCAGAGCGCGGCAACATCTCGGCTATAATGTAATCGGAGCGAAAAAATCACGTACGAAAAGTATCTAGTACCTTACCTATTGACAAGGTAAATGAAAATTAAGACCTAGGTAAGGTAAAAGGTACTCGAATTTGAAAATAACGAGGCAAGGTAAAAGGTACACAAAATATGTATCTAGGTATGTACCTAGGTATTTGTACCTATAGGTACTTCCTAACACTGGGTGTAACTAACGCGACTTTGATTTGATTTTGATTAAATATGAAGTATTTATCCATAGATTTTCATCACCAATTCGTCCGAGTCCAGAAAAATAGCAGGGGAGAAGTAAGCAAACTTGCTCGCCATGTCGCGAGGACTAAAAAGATATTGACCAGAACTATACTGTTCTAGCAACGAACCTTTTCAACAAATTACATTTGACATTATTATTGTTTTAAAAAATTAATTTGAATCGCATGTGTTCTACAAATCTTCTACACATGGAATACATCGAAACTATTCTTTTATGTTCAAGCGAACCGAGGTTCGAATCAAAATGGACAACGGGTTCAAATCCCTGGACGGAACCTTCTGCAAAATTTTAGAGGTTTGCAGCCTTGGTTGAAACAGCTGATGAAACAGTTGATCCAACTGCGAAGAATGAACGTCCATACCTGGTTTCCACTGTACCCTTTCGGCACTCTTTTTACGCTAACTGCACGAAAACAGACGACAAATGCATTGCGTCTTGGTTTATTGTCGATTTCGTTATTCTTTATTCACATCGATCGAGCAGCAGGATGATGATGATGATGATGATGCTATAAACGAAATGTCGTCGTTGTAGTTTTTATGTTGCGCTCGGATACGCTTCGTTCGACCGCCTTTTCTGTAGCAATTTTTACTACAAGTTTTTTTGTTTTGTTGTTTTTGTATTGGAATGTCTAGAATTTGTGTAAATTAATTTATGGCTTTTCGGCGAGGTATTTTCAATTTGATTTAAAATACATTTTAGCTTCATTTTTTGATGTGCTGCTGTTTTTCTGTCTGGGTGCGTTGCATCTTATGAATAATTGTGTGTTCGTCTGTTGCTGATAAGCGGCAGAGACATTCGTTTACGGCCGTTTGCATTGTGATTTGGGTTTTGGCCCAAACCTCAAGGCACTGCTGCTGCTGCTGCTGCTGATGCTGCTCCTGCTGTTGCTCATAATACATACAAAGTTGTTGGCCCCAACATGCCACGAAGTGAAAAGTGAATTCTCTATTCTAGTCTCTCTGACAGGGACAAGCCTCTAGGCTGGCAGATGCTTTTTTGTTTTTTTTGCATATTTCATAACTCCCGCAGGTGGCTCTTTTGCTAAAACAGGGAGTGAGAGAGGTTGAGTTGGAGACAACAGGCAACAATCCAAAAATGCCCCTAACAACCATGTTGTTGACGATGCCCTCCCATGTGCCCCTTTGTGTATGCTACAAAAATGCTCATACCTGTGCGACATCCCCCACCAATGGAGAAGAATGTATGAATAAGACGGAGAGAGAGAGAGAGAGAGAGAGTAGGGATAAGGGGGGAATTATAGGAGGCGGTGTTTGTTTCTCGTAAGAAAATGATACAATTAAATGAATTTTTAAGTAATGAATTTGAATAGAAGTTAATTGATATAAATAACATTTATTTTTGTAGACAGATTTGTCAATTCCCTTGAAGTAGCCAACTTTACTCCTTCTTTGTAGACCAATCTTTTACATTTGATACTTTTTTCGTTACTCCAAAGCTAGTCCCTTGTTTCGACTGTTTCTT